>APFE031301891.1:13572-76744 GCA_000404065.3 Pinus taeda
TAAATATTATTATTATATACCCATTATTTTATTATAAAGGTCTCTAGAACCTAAAATTAAATACTATTTTATTTATATATTTATTTATTAATATTAATATTATTAAATCTCATTAAAATATATTCTTTAACAATGTATGAAAAAATCTTTTAATTTATCATATTTAATTAATATATTAAATTTACCATAATATTAATATTAATATTAATAAGTAATATTTTCATTTAAATTATTAGAATAAAATAAAGTTGAATATTATTATCATATACCCATTATTTTATCAAAATAAAATTTGAACCTATAACTCAATAAAACATAAGAAACTATTATTTTTATTTTATTTACGAATTTATTTAATTTATTAATTAATATTATTAATATTGAAATACGCTAACTAATGAAACTATAAACTATTATCTTAATATAAAGATAAATTAGTTAATAATCTCATTATTAATATCAACTCTTGGCTAATATTATTATTACTAATGCTAATGTCAAGTTATTTATAATCGCTCATGCTATAACATTATTATAAGGATAATTTTATTCTCTAGGAAAAGGGGTTAAAAGAATTAATTTAAAAACCCACAACAGATTAAGGGAGGATAAAGGATAACACGAGACGAAAGAGAAGCAGGAATGAGGAGGCTAGGAAGACAGGGCTGGGATCCAGCAGCTACTAATCTTCCAACCATCATCCCTATTAAAATTATTAGGCCTTTTTTCGATTTCAAGGGCCTCTCTAAACTTCCGATGATGAAACTGGGAAACCTTTGCAATGACACGAGCCTCTTCAATGCAGACATGATGTTTAGTCTTCTCAGCATGTTCTGCAAGGGCCGAGGACTTGGCCCTCCCATGCCTTAAGTCAGTTGAATGCTCATTAATCCTTTGATTGATAGAGTGACCGGTCTCACCAATGTATGGTGTCCCACAGGAGCAGGGAATGACATAGACACCCTTCATGTCTTTGGGGTCGATAGGATCTTTTACAGATCTAAGGGAGCCATGGTTGGTATTAAGAGGCCTAAAGGTTGCGGGGACATTGTGCCTTTTCAGAATCTTGGCAATCTTATCAGGGGTTCCCTGGATGTAAGGAAGGTGAACCCCCATGACACGATCTTTAGGATCTTTATGGATTGAAGGCTCCTTATGGGCCTTGGGGAAGGCTTTCTGACCCAGGTGTCTTTCTCTTACCATTGCTTGATTCATCACCTGATTGATTGTTGAGAGAATCTTGATCTGTTGATCTGCTTGAGGATCCATGCTTCTTTGAAAATCTTGGAGTCCTTGTTGGTGTGTCTCTGTTTAGTGTCTTCACCTGTGATTCTTGCTACTCCTTTTCTACTACATCATCTTCTTCCATCAGTGGCACTTGTGCATCAACTGTTTTGTCTACAGTTCCATTCCATGACTCTTGTTCCTTGAACACAACATATCTGCTAATTATGGTCTTATTTGAGATAGGGTTATACAATTTGTAAGATTTTGATTGATCACTATAACCAATGAATATGCATTTTTCACTTTTATCATCCAATTTGCCTCTTCGCTCCTTAGGCACATGTGCATAAGCTACACATCCAAATACTTTGAGATGAGATATGTTGCAATACATACCTGACCATGCTTGTTTTGGTACTTTGTTCATCACTCTTTGTAGGAGATTGTTGATCACATAAATAGCACATGCAGCTGCTTCTACCCAATACTCATTAGACAAGTTTCTGCCCTTCAATATGCTTCTTACCATGTTCATAATTGTCATGTTCTTTCTCTCTGCTTGATCTGAATTGGATCCATGAAAATTTTCAAAGCACTATGATTGTATCAAATCAGGACAGACTTCAAAAACTTCTGAACAAAGAGCTATCATAAGACCTCTAGACAATGGCAATTTGTAGCCAGCAAGGAATGATGAGGACCTCGTTCAAAGTGCGTTGACCGAGGCCCATGGAGACCGTGCAGGACACAAACTAGCAGTTAGGATGTCCAGATCAGAAAACAGAGGCCGTTACTGATGTGCAAAACCCCTTGAGAAGGAAAAGCCCTGAGCGCTCGGTTGCATGGGAAGCCAGAGAACCGTATAGAAAGCGCTAAAGCGAAAGGTGGGCCCCGCGCTCCAAAACCGGTGAAATATCGAAGGCATGTTGTGTGGTAAGCATATTTGGGAGGAGAACGAGTGGTTCTGCACATTGCACGACGCGTGTCTAGCGGATGGGAGAGAAAACCACCTCTCATCTCGGGTTAACGGTCGAGCAAGTCAACTGCGCGATAAGAGCGAACACCATAGGATATGGGGGCTCCAGATCTGATAGCAGAGATTCTGCCTGATGAATGACCAGATCTGGAGGGAGAATTAAGTTACGGTGTATAAAAGTTTGAAGTCCGATTTGACCACTGAGTTGGTGGATGAATCATTACACAGCATAACCAAAATACTGAACTGTTTGAGGAAGAGCTGGCATAGTTTGTGAGAGGACAAGTGGCCACTTCCGTGCGAGATGTTACACAGTGGCGATGATGCAGAGGCAAGGAACTCCAAGTGAACAGCAGCAGGTGATCTGAAGGGGTGGAAGAGGAAGCGAACAATCATGAGACAAATTGGCTTTAAGCCATGAACTAATGGAGACAGAGGGAGAGAGAGCGTGAAGCGAGCACTGCAAGGAGATAATGAGACAAAGAGACAGAATAGAGAATAAGAAAGAAGTAGAAAACAGAGAGCCAAGCTAACCTACAGAGTAAGGTAGCATCGAGCAGATAAAGGGCTTGAGAGGTTCGAGCAATCCTTGAGAGGATATCTGTCGGGAACTGGGTACCAAATTGGACTCATCCCATTCAAGACCAGTGGAGGTCGAAACTTAGTAAGGAAGAGTCTGTGCACTCTACTGACTTGGAGAATCCAAGAACCACCCTGCTAAGCATCATCCGTTTCAGGAGACTCAAATTGATCTCCTCATTGTAAAAACTCTACTTTAAAGACACAATAAGAAAAGGCCACCATTGAAATTTGGACCGGAGACGTAGCCCAAGAGAATTGGGTGAACTCCTTGTTAATTTGTTGTGTTCTTGTATTTGCTTACTGTGTTTCTCTTGCTGTTTTCCATTTTCTAGTGTCCATGTATTTTGCAATCTGATCGATCTGTTACCCAATATAACATAGACACACACCAACACATGAGTTTGTAATACCTTCATTCATTCATTAATTAACTGAGATCACTCAAGAGTCATTTTTAGATCAAGTGGTATTAGAGCACAAGGATGTTAAGGTTAGACAAGCTTGTGTTGGATTTAGCTGTTGAATGCTAACTAGATCAAAGCTCAAATTAGGAGAAGGAGAGTTGGTCGAAACTAATCCTGAAATTGGGAGAGTCTATCCTTGGAAGACAATGTCAGAGGAAGTTCTATGGGGCCAGACCCTCAATTCATAGATAGTTTCCTAGCCATCAAGTCCATGGTAGAGGAAATGTATAGGGACTTTAGGAAACATAAAGATGAAGATTCATCAGGCTCCAAACAAGATAAAGGAGAAGATGAGTCTCACTTCCATGACCACTCAAAAGGCAAGGGGAAAGAAGAAAGCTTTCTCACACTTCCTAATAGCCCTGAACATAAAAAGAAGGAATTTTTTATTAAACTAGATGTCAAATTTGATTTACCTATATATGTTGGAGAGTTGAATGTAGAAAAGTTGGACAATTTGATTAGACAAATTGATTTTTATTGCATAGTGCAGAATATCGATTCAGAGAAGAGCAAGATTCAGTTGGCAATCCTACGCCTTGGAGGCACTGCCTTGGTTTGGTGGGAAGGAAGAACCCAAGCTGACCTGAAAAGACATGGTAGGACTATCTTTGTTTGGAGTGAATTTGTTTTTGCAATCAAAAAGCAGTTCTATCCATTGGCCTACATGCAGCAAGCCATGATGAGCTGGCAAAATCTTCGACAATTGAAAGGGAAAAGTGTACAGGGATACACTCAAGAATTTAGAAAGAGAACATTGATTCTAGGAATCTCATTAGACTCACCTGAGACTCTGTTGAAGTACATTGGTGGTCTACAGAGCTACAGGAGGTACATTATCCTCATGTTTAATCCCACTAGTATAGATGAAGTATCTGTTCAAGCTACTCATCTGGAAGCTAGAGGAAAGAATGGAAGTCCAGAAGTTGGGAGATCATCCCAACCCACAACAAGCAAGAATAAGGAGAAAAGAAAGCAGAAATGGAAAGCAAGGAAGGCTAACACTGCATAGAAAAGCAACGATTCATGCACTCACTGTAAAAAGGATGGGCATAATGATGAGCACTGTTGGATTCTACATCTAGAGTTGAGGGCAAGAAGAAGAAGATTGTTGTAGCTATTTAGAAAGATTTGGGGTCAGACTCAGGAGATGAAACAACTATTGCGGCCACAGGTATAAGAGGTAAGAATTCTGAATCATCTACTAGTAATTGTGCACAATCTACTATTGATGAAGAACATGAGAGAAAAAGACATGAGCTTTTCCATATTCGAGTTATTTCCAAATATCAAAAGATTGATACTTTGTTTTATAGTGGCTCACAAGTAAATTTAATTTATGAAGCAATTGTAAAGAAGTTGGGATTAGTGACTACACCCCACAAGAAACCATACCCATTAGGATGGTTAAATGATAAAGCACAACTACAACTGACTAGACAATGCAAACTCAAGTTTTCTTTTGGGTCAACATTTGTAGATGAGGTTGAGTTAGACATAATTCCTTTGGATATATGTGGAATTGTTTTAGGAAGTCCTTACTTGTATGACATAAAAGCTATTTTCTATAGAAGTGAGAACAAGTATCTACTTTTTAAAGAGGGAATCGAATACTTTGTAAGAGAAAATAAGCTCAAGAATAATTATACTCTCATAAACTTAGGGCAGATGAAAAGAATGATAAATTCATGCAAACAATTCTTACTGATGGTTGTAAAGGAAAAGAAACATGATGAAACCAATGTATTTGAGGGTTGTAATGCTAAACAACAAGATGATTTAGAAAAGGTTGTTTCAGAGTATGATATCTTGTTTCAAGAACCTAAAGGTCTGCCATCCAAAAAGGAAATAGTGCATGATATTATTTTGCAGCAAGATGCTCCATTGCCTAACATTGGAATGTATAGGTTGTCTGCTTTAGAGAATGCAGAAATCAAGAAGCAAGTGCAGGAGTTGCTCGAGAAAGGGTTCATCAGACCTAGCACATCACCATGTGGGTCACCAATCATTTTGGTGAGAAATAAAGATGGATTGTGGAGAATGTGCATTGATTACTGAGCACTGAATAAGATAACAATAAAAAATCATTATCCCCTTCCTTGCATAGATGATCTTTTAGATTGATTGAAAGACACTGTTTATTTTTCCAAGCTAGACTTGCATAGTGAATACCATCAGGTCAGAGTTGCAGAACAAGATGCATGGAAGAATGCTTTCAAAACAAAGCAGGGATTGTATGAGTGGCTGGTTATGCCTTTTGGCTTAGCTAATGCCCCTGCTACTTTCGTGAGATTAATGAATGATGTACTCAGACCTTTTCTTGATGATTTTGTTATTGTGTATCTGGATGACATTCTGATATTTAACAAAACACAGGAAGAACACTTAAGGCATGTTAAGTAGACATTAGATGTTTTGAAAAGAGAAAAACTTTATGTTAAACTCTCAAAATGTGAATTTGGCAAAACATATTTGAACTATTTGGGTCATATAGTAGGGGGTGATGAATTGAAGATAGATCCCTCTAAGGTGGCAGTCATTGTGAACTAGCCTAAACCCAAATCTGCTACCGAAGTTAGAAGCTTCTTACGAGTAGCACAATATTGGAGGAAGTTCATTTCTAACTTTTCCTTAATTGCAGCTCCCTTACATGCTTTAACAGGATTGAACAAGGTGTTTCAGTGGGGAGGCAAATAGCAGAAAGCCTTCGACACCTTGAAAGAAAATATTAGTACAACACCTGTACTAGCACTGCCGCATCTTCAAAGACCATTTGGGATCCAAATGGATGCTAGTGACTATGCCATGGGAATAGTGTTGACACAGAATTCTAAACCCATATGTTATCATTCTGAGAATTTTAATTTTGCAGTAGTTAACTATCCTACATATGATAAAGAATTGTATGCATTAGTACAGAGTGTGAAAAGGTGGAAACATTACTTAATGGGCAAAGAGACAGTAATACATACTGATCATCAACCACTTCAATATCTACACTCCAAAACTAAGTTGCAGCAATCAAGGCACTATAGATGGATGGGTTTCCTACAACAGTTCCATTTAATCATCATATATAAAAAGGGCATACATAATAAAGTTGTAGATATGTTATCTAGACCCATTATAAATGCATCTACTATACTTAAGCATAATTCTGTGTTACATGAGAGTTACAATGAACAATATGCTCAAGATATAAACTTTAGAGTTGTATATGCAACTTTAAGTCAAGGCAAAGGAGTAGAAGAATTGGATTATCATGTAAAAGATTGACTCTTATACCATTGTGGGAAGTTATGCATTCCACAAACTGAAATAGTAAAGATAATTCAAGAAGCACACACTTCTCTAATATCAAGTCACTTTGGGGTAAGTAAAACAGTTGCACAACTGTAAAGATTTTGTTATTGGCCAAAAATGAACGAGACAGTTTCTAGATATGTAAGAGGGTGTACTATGTGTGCCAAAAGCAAGCCTAGTAATAGAAAATTAGGCTTGTACACTCCATTACCAGTTCCTTCTCATCCTTGGGAAAGTGTTTCCATGGACTTTGTTGGAGGACTGCCTAAATCAGGAAAGGTCATGATTATCTATATGTTGTTGTGGATAGGTTTAGCAAAATGTGTATTTTGATACCTTGTAATAAACAGATTACAGCTGAACAAACTACAAAACTATTCTTTTAACATGTATGGATTCATTTTGGATTACCCACTTCCATTGTATCTGATCGAGACACCCAATTTGTGGGGAACTTTTGGTCAATTCTGTGGGAATTGATGGACACCAAACTGAAGAAAAGCAAAGATTTTCATTCACAAATTGATGGCCAGACAAAAGTAGTTAATAGGACAGTGATCCAGTTACTTAGGGTATATTTCAGCAAGCATCCTAAGCTTTGGGATGAACATTTATGTTATGTGCAACATGCTTACAACAGAGCAAAACATTCTTCTACACAAAGATCTGCATTTGAGACCTGTTTTGGTTTCACACTAAGGTCTCCTTTGGATTTTGTCTTTGGTAAAGACACCATAGTTGAGGGACACAGTGATGTGGACAGGGAAACTAGGTTCATTGAACAGATCCAAGAGATCCACTAGGCAGTATAAGAACAGTTGGAAAAGAGCCAACCCAAATACAAGGCAAGGCATGACAAGCATTGAATGTAGCATATTTTCCAAGTTGGTGACCAAGTCTGGTTGTATATTAGCAAGGAAAGGATGCAAGGTGAAGGTAAAAAGCTAAATCCTATCAGGTATGGACCCTTCAAGATACTTGAGAAGATTGGTGAGAATGCTTTTCACCCTGATCTACCAGCTTACATGCACATCTACTCAGTCGTAAATGTAGATTGCTTGAGATTGGATGAACCTTCACTAATTGAAGATACCGAAGAGAAGAGTCAATTTCCTTCTATTGACGACGTGTTACCTGAATAAATTAATGAATTGCAGGAAGACATAGTTCTTGACAGGAAGGTGAGGATGACGCACAGGGGAGATGTTGAGTACCTTAGAGTTGGGCTCAAGGGTTCAAAGCCGAGCAGTGCAAAGTGGATAGAGATTGGATAAGTGAGACAATTGTACCCTCACTTAGTTGATGCTTGAAAACCAACTTTTGGTGGTCCAAAAGCTTTTTTAGTGGGAAGGCTGTGATCCGAATTAGATACATGAAAATTATCAATGTGCTATGACTGTATCAAATCAGGACAGACTTCAGAAACTTATGAACAAAGAGCTATCAGGAAGACCTCTAGACAGTGGCAGTTTGTAGCGAGCAAGGAACAACGAGGACCTCGGTCAAAGCACATTGACCGAGGCCCATGGAGACCACGCAAGATGCAAAATAGCAATTAGGAAGTCCGGATCGAAAAACGAAGGCCATTTCTGAAGCGCAAAACCCCTCGAGAAGGAAAAGCCCCAAGGGCTCAGTTGCATGGGAAGCTGAGAAATTGTAGAGAAAGCGCTAAAGTGAAAGGTGGGCCCCACGCTCCAAAATCGGCGAAATATTGGAGGCATGTTGGGTGGTAAGCGAATTTGGTAGGAAACGAGCGATTCCACCCATTGCATGATGCATGTCTAGTGGATGAGAGAGAAAACTGCGTCTCATCGCGGGCTAACGGTCGAGAAAGTCAACCGCACGATAAGAGCGAACACCGTAGGATCTGGTGGCTCCAAATTTGACGGCGGAGATTGTGCCCGATGAATGACCAGATCTAGAGGGAGAATTAAGTTGCTACCTATAAAAGTCTGAAGTCCGATTTGACCACTGAGTTGGTGGATGAATCATTACATAGCATAACCGAAATACCGATTTTTTTGAGGAAGAGCTGGTGCAGTTCATGAGAGGACAAGTGGCTACTTCCCTACGAGACGTTACACAGTGGTGATGATGTAGAGGTAGGGAACTCCAAGCGAACAACAGTAGGATATCCGAAGGGGTGGAAGAGGAAGCAAACAATCATGAGACAAAGTGGCTTTAAGCCATGAATCGACGGAGACAGAGGGAGAGAGAGCACGAAGTGAGCACTGTAAGGAAGAAGGAGACAGTGAGATAGAGAGACAGAATAGAGAATAAGCAAGAAGTAGAAAACAGAGAGCTGAGCTAACCTGCAGAGTAAGGTAGCATCGAGGAGACAAAGGGCTTGAGAGGTTTGAGCAATCCCTGAGAGGATATCTGTCGGGAATTGGGTACCAAATTAGACTTATCCCATTCAGGACCAGTTGAGGTAGAGACTTCGTAAGGAAGAGTCTGTGCACTCTAGTGGCTTGGGGAATCCAAGAACCACCCTGCTAAGCATCATCTGTTTCAGGAGACTCAAATTGAACTCCTCATTGTAAAAACTCTGCTTTAAAGACACAATAAGAAAAGGCCACCATTGAAAGCTGGATCGGAGACGTAGCCCAGGAGGATTGGGTGAACTCCTTGTTAATTTGTTGTGTTCTTGTATTTGCTTACTATGTTTCTCTTACTGTTTTCCATTTTCTAGTGTCTGTGTATTTTGCAATCTGATCGATCCATTGCCTGAGATAACATAGACACACACCAACACATGAGTGTGTAATACCTTTATTCATTAATTAATTAACTGAGATCACTAAAGAGTGATTTTCATATCACTGCTACACCATTTTGTTGTGGTGTTTACCTGGTTGTAAACTGTCTTCTGATCCCATGTTGTTTGCAGTAATCATGGAATGCCTTTGAGTCATATTCTCCACCATGATTTGACCTTAATATCTTGATCTGTCGATCACTTTGGTTCTCTACTAAGGCTTTGAATTTTTTGAACTTTTCAAAAGTTTTAGACTTCTACTTCAAAAAATAAACCCAAGTCTTTCTGTTATAGTCATCAATGAAAGTGAAGAAGTAGCAACTTCTACCAATCGACTGTGTCCTCATAGGTCCACACAAGTCTGTATGCACTAGCTCAAGAGGTTTCTTTGCTCTGTATGCAACTCCCTTTGGAAAACTTTCATGGTGTTGTTTTCCCAAGATGCAACACTCACAAGTACTAGCAGGCTCTTTGATGGAAGGTAATCCTCTGACCATTTGTTTCTGTTGCAACAATATTAAACCAGAAAAATGCAAGTGTCCAAATCGAAAGTGTCATAACCAATAGTCATCAGAACATGCAACTGTAAAAGAACTCACGTGACCTCTGTAATTCAAAATTAGAGGAAGGAGTCTATTCCTCGTCATCTGCACCTTTGTTATCAGTTGCCTGCTTGGGGGCTTGTCATACATAACAACTTCTTGACCTTGAAAGATAACTTTGTATCATTTCTGTGTCAATTGACGAACACTTAACAAATTAAGTTTAAGACTAGGAACATAATATATCTATGAGATTGTCTTCAGCTCCCCTTGCTTGATCAGAGTGTTGACCACTCCTTTGCCATCTACTTTCACAGTCTTGTTAGTCCCCAACTTTACCTCCGTTTTCACAGATTGATCGAAATTTGCAACCAAATCCTTGTTGCTTGTCATGTGCTTACTGCAACCACTGTCTAACAACCACACACTAGCAAAAGGTTCATGCATGGTATGGCAAACTAGGAACATAGATTTAGTACTCTTTGTAGTGACATTAGCTCTGTAGTTCCCTTGATCAGCTATTTTATTCCTGCAATCACGAGCAAAATAATCAAATTTATTGCAGTAATAACATCTCACCTTTGATTTGTCAACTCTTTAATTATTGTTGAAGCTTTTGTAGTTGCTTCCATTTGCATGTTCATGATCTTCTTAGTCATCTCTCTGACCACCATATCTTCCGCTTCGTCCTCTGCCTCTCGTTCTACTTCTGCCTCGACCTCTGTCTCTTGAACTAAAAACTTGACTTTTGAAAGAAGTTTCTAAAGTGGAATCCTTATTTTTGTCTATCCTTGCCTCATGTGATAGAAGTGATAGCATAAGCTCATCAACTGTCAATGATGTCAAATCCTTGGCTTCTTCTATAACTACTACCATAACATCAAATTTGGTAGACAAAGATCGAAGGACCTTCTCAAGCACTCTTTGATCTTTTATATCTTCACCATAAGTCTTTAACTGATTTACAATAGTTATGACCTGATTCATGCAAAAATCGATGTCCTCTATCTCCTTCATCTGCAGACTTTCAAAATCTCTCATAGTATTCCGCAGCTTAACAATATTGACTTTGGCCATACATTTATAGTTTGTTGCCAAAGTATCCCATGCTACTTTTGCTGAAGACATAGTCATAATCTTCTGGAACACTACTAGGTCCACTCCCTCTTGAATAAGCTGCAACACATGTGCATTCTTCTTCTTGTCTTTCTTCCATTGTTCTCTCTCTGCATTACTGGGAGCTTGTTCTTCTTTTTCGTTCATAGGTTCTGAAAACCCAAACTTCACATAATCCCAAACATCATGTGCCTGGAACGTGGTCGCCATCTTAATGGCCCACACATCATAATTTTTCCCTATAAATGGTGGGAACTGGGGCTGCAAATTTGAGAAAGCCATCTTTCTCCAAAAAATTATCCTTTTTAAAAAAATACCATAAATTTCTTCTTTGTAAAACTCCTTTAAAAAAAAAGAATACCCGTTTCAATAAAACCCTAAGTTTTTTATTTACCGTAACTTGTAACAAAGATTTTGAAGATTTAAAAGTTGAACCTTCAAAACTCTATCATATAAACGAAGGGTTTTGAAAGTTTTAAAAGTTGAACTTTTAAAACTCTGTCATATAAATGACGGGTTGTTCGTTGGTTTATTAAGCCACCTCACCTAACCTTCTCGGTTAAGTCAAAAAAAAAAATTTGTGTGTACAGGAGTCCAGCTATATAGAATATCAATGGCTAAATTATAGCAACGGATTTGCAAGTTGCTATTGTCTTCTTGGATAACACCCGCGGATAGATGTTCATGGCAATTACGGCTGCTTTTTCAAACATAAGAGATTCTTTTACGCCGTCTGCAGACCAAACGAGCTCGAAAATTTCGATTCTCTTATAACTCACTCAATGCCGTTCTTAAAGTTGCGATTCTCTTATAACTCACTCAATGCCGTTCTTAAAGTTGTAACTGCAGATTTTCTCTTTCTCAAACCTAGCTCTGATACCAATTTGTTGGAAAGGCAGAGCAGACAAAACACAAACACAATTCACACATAAAACATGAGCTTTTGTTCTTCTATTGATCACACAAAACATGATAATCTAAACCTTTTCCAACTAGTTAACTGCCTAAAATATTTTGACATGCAACTACATGCAATCTCACACTCAAAATAGTCTATCACTTAACTCACTTGATTCAACACTCAAACACTCAATCACTCAGTTAAATGACTCTCTATTTTTATCTAACTCCTCATATGAGTAATTATTTTATTTTAACAAAAGATGGCTTGGAATCTAGAAAGGAGGGAAGATTGCTGCAAAATAAAATGATCGAAAAGGCACATTTGTTTATTTTTGGGTTCTTCTCGTGTAGTTTTAGCAGTTTGTAAAGGAAAAGGGGATTGAAATCTAGAAAGGAGGAGGGAAGATTGCTGCAAAATAGAAGGGCCGAAAAGGCACTTTCGTTTTTTTTATTCTTCTTTTGTAGTTTCCGTAGTTTTAGTCTGAGAGAGAGGTTTCTCTCTGTAATAACATAATAAACCAGGGAAAATTAGCTATTGATACTATTCTATAATTAATATTTTTTATGAATGAATGTTTCAGGGATTTGTACGCAGAAATTTGTGCTTAATAGTTTTCTTTCAAACTTTATACTTTTACGAGTTTGACTATAAATTTGTGTAAAGTTTTCATTCTTGAATTTGTGTCAAATTGCACTCTTGCATTTAGATGCAAATTTTGTTTAATAGTAGCTATCTGACATATGAATGGAACCTGCTAACCCATTATTGATTCTATGATAAAGGAAAGAACAAACTGATTCCTTCTTCCTTTCTCATTTTATCAATTCCCTTGCTTATAGTCCTTTGCTTATGTATAAAAAAGTTTGCATTATCTCTCTCGTCGGAAAGGACTATTCCGGAGGCCGTAAGATTTCTATAAAATTCATAAAAAAGTTATTGGTTCTGAAATCATTATAATTTATAGTTTTGACGAAAAAGAACCCTCTCAAGCACCCTCTTTAGATCATCTCATTTAATCACTTAATCGTATCAAGATGGAAGATCAAGATGCACATTGAGATTGAGATTAAGATGGAGGATCATATTTTGGATGGTGAGGTGAAACTTTTTTCTGGATAACTTTTACATTAGCTAGAAATTGTCATATGATTTATGTTGTGGCATATCTCAAAGTTTAGTCTAAGATATATATTATGTTGGTCATGGGTTTTATATATATAATTTTTGTTTTTTATTGTATACTTATACTCTGTATAATTTTAGGTTGCTGATAAAATTAGTTTTGCTATACTCGCACAGTTTTTGGCCATGGTGCTCTATATGTTTGGTCATACTGATATGTTATTGATTTCTTAATTGTATAAATTAAATTAAATTATATATATACTTATATATTATATAATATATAATATATATTTATTTTATTTATTTCTCACATTTTAATATATAATTTTTTTTCTACTTGAAAAAAAATTAAACAAAAATTAAATTAAATATAACATTTTAACACCTTTATTTTCATTTGAATAAAAAAGTCGAGAGACTAAGTACTTAATGGCTACGAACGAGCCAATAGCTCGATGACCTTTCTTGCTTTCAACTCAATCTTTTATTCAATCATTTAAAAAATAATATATATATATTATATTATATATTAACATAATTTCAATTTTTTTAAATTTTTATCAAATTTATTTGTGTAATTAATACTAATAACATTTATTTATAAGGCAGAGTTGAGCATCCTGATTGTGATAAGTTTGGAGCAACCATGAAACCCTAACTGTGACTCGGCGCCTCTACGCCTTTTCTGCCCTGTGGTCTATGGCTTTGGGCCCTCTGCCCTCCTTCTCAGCGTTTCTCTTTTGATCTTCTGCGGTTGAGAGCGCAAGTATTCTGCTGGGTGGGTCGATTAAGTGGGGCTCGCCCTCATGGAGGTCCCAAGTTCGCTCCATGCAAACCTACCTTCATTTGCTGAAGCTTTCTTTCGGCTCCTAGCCGGCTTGCCGTAGAAGAAGAAGAGCAAAGCAGCCAAGTTTGTCAAGAGGTTCGAAGACATTCCTGAAATCTCCCTACCGCCAGAGACCACGATTTAAGTTACCCTCTCCTTCGCTGAGCGGGCTCTCATTGGCCAGTTCACTGGTCTTTGGCCTTCTCTTAAGACCACCGAGTCCTGGGTAAACAGGAATTAGGCTCCACTGATCAAGAGCAGTGTCACTTCTTACTTCTTAGGACAAGGATTTTTTCCTCTTCGAATTCACCTCAAAGGAGGACAAGGATCTAATCTTTCAAAATGGTCCCTATTTCATGGGCCCCCAGGGCTTATACATCAATAGATGGATGCCGAATTTCGACCCTACAGTTGATTTCCCTTCGGTTGTCCCTATATGGTTCAGACTTCCTAACCTCGCAGTTCATTACTGGAACTGAGACTCGCTGAAACACATCGGAAATGCCCTTGGAAAATTCATAGATAGGGCAAACAAAAAAGATCAATATCACTATGCTCGTATCTACATAGAAGTAGACCTAGAGGCGGGTCTCCCAAAAGCCATAAAAATCAATGTAGGAAGCTAGTCCCATTTGCATAAGTTAGACTACGAGCAGCTGCCTTTCAAATGTTGAAATTGTCATCTCTACGGCCACTTTGCTAGAGGATGCCTAACCAATGTGGAACCAGATAAGGGTAAAGAAGAAGTTTGGAATCAGGTCAAGCGCACCAGGAAAACCCAAAAGCAGGCTGGTCCAAACGGAAGAGGTCCTCAGGCTCCCCGTAAGCAACCCCCTCCCAGAAAGGATCAAGAAAACAAATTCGCCTCTCTAAGCTCGCAAATAGAGGAATCTTAGGAACCAAAAGATAAAAAAATCAACCCCACCCTCTAAAGGCACCCCCAAAGGTTCTAGAAATGGAGTTGAGCAAGCTAGAAGTGGTGTTCCAGTAATAGAGCCAATGGCTGAAAGCGGTGTTCGAACAATAGATTTGGCAATGGCTGAGAGCTCCAAAGGAAACAATGTCGCAACAGAGGAAGAGGAGCATGAATCAGAGTGCTTGGAGGAAGAAGGGGAAATAGGAGAATCCCAAGCTTCGATAAGGAGATCCACAAGAGGCCGCAAATTAGATCGGGAAAAAAGAGAGTAGGAAACTTTGAAGCATAAGATTTAAGGCAACTAACCAAGCCTTGAGAAGCTCCTAGCATCAAAAGCAAAGATGGCAAGAAACCAGCCCCAAGGCTCCAAGGGAGCCAACCAGAAATACAAGCGATGAAGATAGTCTCATGGAACTGTAGAGGTATGGGGACCAGAATCAAAGAAGAAGCCATCAGAAGTTTAATAAGAATAGAAACTCCTGACACACTCCTTATCCAGGAGACCAAACTTGAAGACTCTGTCTTCCTTCAGGAAAGCAAGAAACTCTAGAACAAATGTGAGTCGAATGCTATCTCAGCTCAAGGGGCTTCCGGAGGGTTGGCCACTCTTTGGAACAATAGTAAATTCTCATTCGTCTTTGAGAACCTCAATACTCACTGGCTGCTCTTAAAATTGTAGCACTTAGTCTCAAAAGAGATTATCAACCTCTTCAACGTGTATATCCCTGTGAACACTATGGAAAAAAAGGCCTGTTGGGACTCCATAAGTTCCCAAGCAGATCTAGTTAATCTGGAGAACATCATCATAGCAGGAGATCTCAATCTTACCCTCTTATCAATTGACAAGAGAGGAGACAACATTGTTCGCGATCTAGCAAGGGAATGGGTAGAGGACCTCATGCAGGACCGGGATCTACTGGACATCATGCCAATTTGTGGTAAGTACACTTGGACTAACAAAAGAATTGGTCCAGGTCACATTGCTGCTAGATTGGATAGATTCTTAATTCAAAGCTCATTTCTCCTGCTTGGATTAGAGGCTAGATTTCATATCCTCCCATGCAGCACTTCGAACCATAAACCCATCAAGCTGGAACTAGTGTTTCAACTTGACCTAGGCCCAATCCCCTTCAGATTCAGCCCGCTCTGGACTAATGAACCAGACTTCATGCATTAAGTTAAGGAAACTTCAATGCAGCCGGTAAAAGGCTCCCCATTTTTTGTCTGGGAGGAGAAGCTCAGAAGAGTGAAAAGGGCTTTAAAAATTTGGCCCAAAACTCTGCCCAATCCAGCAAATGAAAGAAAAAATCTTCAACGCAGCCTGGAAAATCACCACCTCCAAGCTGAAATAGCTGACATAACTAAAGAGTTCCTAGACGAAGAAGCCCAGCTCCAACAAAACTTCCAGAAGGCTTGTCTAGTAGAAGAAGAGTACCGAAGACTTAAGTCAGGCAGTCTTTGGCTTAAAGGAGGGGATAGGAACTCTTCCTTCTTCCGTAAACAAGCTCATGCAAGGAAATGTTCCAATGCCATTTCTGAAATCAAAGATGGCACTATTACTCACAAAGACAATGTAAGCATAAAAAAAGTTGCCTCCCTTCACTTTAAAAGCCTATACAGTGAAGACAAAAATCTGGTCCAAAGCTCTGATATGATTGACGTTGTTCCCTCCTTGATTACTGTTGAAATCAATCATCTCCTTGAAGCTAAAGTCACTAAGAATGAAGTCAAGGGTGCCCTCTTCGCCATGGACCCGGACAAAGCCCCTGGACCCGATGAATTTACAGCCAGATTCCTACAATCTTCCTGGCAGATTGTGAAAAAATATCTACACAAAATGGTTATCAAGTCCCAAGCTTTCTAGCAAATCGGAGGCAACACGAACTCTGCTTTTCTAGCTCACATCCCAAAGGGAAAGGAGCCAACACTTTCAATAAGTTTCATTCGATATTGCTATGTAATATCGGTTTTAAACTGATTACTAAAGTCATTGCAAATAGACTTAAGCTCATCCTTCCCAAAGTCATTCCGGAAAGCCAAGGAGGATTCATTCAAGGGAGACAGATAGTGGACAGCTACATGCTGGTCCAAGAGGCTATCCACTCAAGTATGAGTTGCAAGGAAAAATGTATGGTTGTCAAGCTTGATTTAGCGAATGCTTTTAATAGAGTCAAGCATAGTTTTCTACTAAAAGTATTACACAAATTTGGATTTGGGGAGAATATTATAAATTGGATTCGAGCCTGCATTTCAGAGCCTTGGATCACTCCATTAGTAAATCACAGAGCTACTGACTTTTTTAAAGCCTCGAGAGGGCTCAGGCAGGGGTGCCCTCTCTCACCCCTTCTTTTTGTTCTTCAAGCCTTTGTCCTCAGCTTCTATTTAGAAAAAAAAATGATGGACCAGGAAATTGTTGTGCTCTGTATAGCAAGAGGTGTTAAAAACATCAATCATGCCCTCTTTGCGGATGACACCTTGTTACTGGGAGCTGCCTCTATGCTTATAGCCTCCAGATTTAAACGAGTCCTGGATGAGTTTTGTTTGATTTCGGGAAGCAACTTAAATAATGGAAAATGCCACATCTATTGTTGGAACACCACTTCCAGCATGCTCAATTCCATTTCCAGAACCTTTGGTTTCACAGCCTCCTCAAATTGGAATTCCTTTAAGTATTTGGGCCTTCTAGATTTTCTTAAAAGAGCCTTCAGCAGAGATTGGCTTCCCCAAATGGAGAAATTCAAGAACAAGTTGCTTGCCTGGGGCTTTTCCTGGCTCAACATTGCTAGTAAGTTTGTCCTCATTAAATTAGTCCTTAACAGTCTTCCATTATTTTAGTTTTCTGTTCATCTTGCTCCCTCCAGGATTCTGAAAAAAATGGAGGAGATCATTCGGAAGTTATTTTGGAAGGGAGGCAACCAAAATGATAAAAAGTTTTCATTATTCAGTTGGAATTCCATCTCCAAACCGCTCTTGGCAGGAGGCCCGAATTTCAAAAATCTTGAATATCAAAATATCGCCATGGGAGCTAAGCTCATTTGGAGAATTATTGCTCCTAACCCTGGCTGGGCACATCTAGCTCTTTGGAAAAAATATTTTAAGGGCAAGCGTTCCTGCTATCTAGACCATCCTCTGCTGCTCCTGAATACGCCCTTCCAGAAGCTCTGTTGAAAAGCTTGTCCGCTTATAAATACTCATGCCTAATGGGTCCCTGGCAATGGAAAAAGGATCAACCTTTAGACAGACAGAATCATGAACAATGAGCCACTAGGATACTACCCCTCTCTCCAAGCATTGTGCAGTTGGATGAATGATGTTGGAATGTGTTCCCTGTGGGATATCTCAGCCTGGCAGGATTCACGCTGGGCTGGCTAGAAAATTGAAACGCCCCCAGATTTGGCTATAGAACGCGAGGAACTGCTCTCCAAGATTCACGAATTGGCTCCATTGCGGATGCGAAGCAGGGATTCTAGAGGTTGGGGTGTGCAGGCTGGTGGCTATTCTGTTGCTTAGGGAGATGCCAAGTTGTGTGAGCGCCCTCATGTGGCCACAAATCCAGAGCCTTGGAAAGGGATTTGGTACCACCACTCTCTACCAAAAATCAATTTTTTCAATTGGCTGTTATGCCATTCCAAAATTTTAACTGACGACAATTTGCAAAAGCGTGGCTTCCACGACCCTTCAAGGTGCAGACTTCGCAAGGTAAATCAGGAAAGTGTTTCACATTTGATGCTAGAATGTTCCTTTACTTTGTAGATTTGGTCCGTGCTGCTGAATACTTTGAGTTCCAGCTTCAAGTTGCCTTCCTCCACCACTGATCTTTTTGACAAATGGCTGCAAAGGTACCATGGTCCTCCTCCAAAAAATAAAATTATTAGAGCTGCTTGGTTTATCCTCCCTAAAATTACCTGTTAACAGATCTAGCTTGAGCAAAACAAAAGGATTTTCAGAAACTGTGAGTAGGACGTCAAGCTAGTGATAGTTAAAATTAAATGTCAGTTAAAAGAGTGCTTGAGAGACCATAAAGATGATTTAAATCTCTCCTAGCAAGATAAAAATTGGGGCTCTTCTCTCGACCTTCAGTTCCAAAAATTGGGAAAGAGTATCTTCCTCCCAAAATCTTGGCAAATAAGGGCTACAACTGACGAACTCCAGGGATGGATTGCAAACCATCAGAGGCACTCTCTATTTTTTGATGGGGCTGCTAAGGGCAATCCCAGAAGAGCTAGTGCTGGAGGAGTTATATTAAACCCAGCTGGTTCTAGGATTCACAGTTTCGCCTGAGGCTTGGGCATCGCTTCCAACATCTAAGCAGAGGCTTTGGCTCTTTATCAAGGACTCAAGTTGCTGAAAGTGTTGAACATCAAGGAGGTTAATGTTATTGGAGACTCTGAGGTTATTATTAATAATATGGTGACTCGTTCTAAGCCAAAGGACCTAAAGCTAGCAAGGTTGATTCACAGAATTTCAGACCTTGGTGACTCTTTCTAGAATTTAAATTTCTACCATGTGTTGAGAGCCAATAATAAAGAGGCAGACACTAAAACTAAAAAAGCAACCCTCCTTACGGCTGTTGCTCTACTAAGAGGCGTATAGGAAATATGGAACCAATTCCCTAATTCAGAACATTGTCATGTTTTATTGCTTTCTGTGAAATCAGTTTGTTTGTACCCATAAGCTTGGGAAAATCTCTGAAATTGATCACATAGTTGCTACTAAGAAAAGATGTGAGCTAATCATAAATGCCTTGGTCTTGCAAGGCTGTTCGACATTTATCGTTTTAGACTCACCCTTTGTAATCCGCTCTTTGGCATTAAGGCCAAGTTTCTAATATATCCACTACACGTTTCTGTAAAAAAAAAAAAAACATTTATTTATATATAATTTAACAATATAAGATATTATGACATACTTTTGTCAGAATTTGTGTAGAAGTAGATCTTAGTCAAGGCCTACCTGACAGCATAATTCTGATCCATAACAACACATAGTGGAAACAACCACTAGATTATGAGAACATGGCCTTCAGGTGTCGTGGCTATCAATAAACATGTCACCTTCTTAGTAACTGCTCACAAGCCAAAAAAGAAACTAGAAGAAACAAGAAACAATCACAAAAACCAAGAGGCTAGCAATGCACAGTGAACCTATATGAACTAGCAGAGGATGAGGAGACAGCTATCCCTCCACCAGATCCTAATGATGTTCCTATTGTAGAGGAAGCTAAGAAAACCATCCCCAAAGTGAATAATTAGACACACAAGGCGCCAGAAACTGAGGAATTTATAACACAGGAACTGATGGACTCTTTGTCGAAGAAGATACCAGATTCAACGGACACTAGTGGAGCCAGAAGATATCATTCTCCAGATCACTCTGATTCTGACAAAGACAATCCTCGCCCTGTGGAGGACATTTCTCTCATACTTTTGTCGCCCTCACCGACTTAAGGGGAATGGTGTAAGGTTGTAAGGTTGAGAAGAAAAAAGTGAGAAAAGCATGATTTCCTCCCCATTTGTACATCATTTTTTCTGGTTTTTCTTTTGATAGCAGTTTTTTGATCTGCTTTATGCATATGTGTTTCAGCATCTACAAAATGTAATTTTGTTATCTTTAATAAAATTACGATTTTTCCTTACGGAAAAAAACATAGTAAATAAATACTAAATTAAAAAGATTAATTGTATTTTCACATATTCTATTTAGAATATTATTAGAGTAATTTTGTTTTAGAGTAATTTTTTATTATTATTATTTCAGGTTAAGTTATATTAATTAATATGAGATTAATATAATAAATTAGTAAATATATATATTTTAATAATATTTAAATGAATTTTTTAAATTAGAAAAATTTTAATACATGATATTATTAGAATTCAGTTTTTTAAAGACAGGGTACCCCAATACATTTGGACAATATATGTATTATTATATGTATATACGTAATACTAGTTAGATATATAGGATAGTAATTAGGTAAAATTAATATTAAATATTAGAGTGTTTCCAATACATAAATAATATACTGAGTAATATTAAATAGAAATATATTAGTAATATAAAGATTTATATAGAAATTAGATATTAGTTTATTAGTAAAATTAATTAATATATTTAGATGTTTCAATTACAATAACTGATTTAATATCTACTAATAATATTATATATAAACAAGTAAATAATATAGAAATATAAAAAGATTAATATAAAAGAGATATTAAGGTATACTTAATATTTTAAAGTAATATTTATTTAGAATTATTTAGTATTATTATTATTATTATATAACAACATAGGTATAATATAGGACATGTATAAAAAAGCATTAAGTATTATATAAATGTTAGCACTAAGTTGACAAATATAGTAGGCTAGGATAGATTCAATTATAGGAATAGGTTAGGATAGTCTGGGTGGGTGTCTCTTTTTAGTAGAAGTCCAATTGTCTCACAACCAGATATGGAAACTTAATTTTTTTAATGTAAACCACAAAAAAAACAAAATCACATATTTATTACTTAATGTGGGATTTTGGTTATTTTTTTCTCCAAATCAATATTAATATTATTATAACAAATATACATAAAATTAAAATAAAATTAAACTAATTATATAACTATCACCACACTCATAAAATATGGAAATATCACGCTATAAAAAAAATGGACACATTACTCTTCCTATTATTACACAATAAAATTCCAAATAAATTAAATTATTGTTTAAAAAAATCAATTTCAATTATTTTGCAATTTTTTTTAGTAAAAACCAAATTAATATAGGTTTGAATCGGTTATCTACCTTAATGAAAGGATAATATCGAAGATAGAGAGAGTAGTCAATCTAGAACCACAAATACAGGGGTAAGTCTAATGGACGAAAGGCGTGGCATTTGTGGCATTTGCAAACTAAGCATGAGCACGTGAAGCCACGCTCGAAACTCTCACCACCTTGGCGCTGTTCCTGCGACAGCCTGGCCGCGGACATGGCCTTGTACATCTCCGCCGTTTGAAATCTTACGTTCAGCACATGAAGATTCAATATCTTTCTCCAGACTGGAATGGTGGTAAGGCCCAATGCAGAAAAACTGCGGAATGTAAGCCTCTGGTTTCATCTTCAGCAGAGGCGTCGCCACTCGCAGGATCGCATCCGCCTTTGGTCGGCCAATCTCTTTACCATTTGTTTCAGAATTCTCACCATCGTTATGGAGCATCGCTTTAATTTGAACAACCCACACATTACTAAACCCCAAAGGTTCCGCCATCACAAATATGTAATCTACCCTCCCCTTCAGATTAAGAGTTCTACTTCTTTAAATGTCTGGATCAACTTACCAAGCTAAGCATCAATAGATTGCATATTTTTATATTGCAGATTGCACGTGTATGGTTATGCTTAATATTGATTGCAAATTTTAGTATCCAATAGAGATGGAGAAAACTTAACAGTTAATTTGCTAAATAAGTATTAAATAATTTACTAAGTAATTACCAAGTACACAAAATATCAGAAAACACGATCGGAATTGGTTTTAGTGTGATTTTTGAAAATTTTTAAGTGTTTTTTGGGATTTGATTTGTTTAAAATTTGATAGGGATTTTTTGAAATTACAAGTTTGACAAATAAATTCTTCATAATTTAAGTGCCTCACAAATTCTTAATAGTGCTAAATCTATATATACAATCAAAAATCTAATTTAAACCATACATTTAACCACTTTTTTGAAAATTCTAACCAATCAACCAAAAGCATAAAAAGAAAATCACGCTTAAAACTACTCCTATTTATGCAGTCACTGCATCTTCCGGTCGATGGTAACCCACCAACCAATCCACTTGACCAACCCTATCTACCTACATTGAACCCGCCTAACCTATATTATAGACATGATATGTGGAATTCATTAAGCCCCTCTATCTTCTTGTCGAGGGTAACGCACTAACTAATGCAGACTGATCCTATCGGCCTATATTGAACGCGCCGAACCGATATTATGTACATGATATGAGATGTGAACGAGAACTGCACGGTTGCCTCTCTGCACTCAACAGGTTGAAGTGCAGGGCGTATCAGCATTTATGCCCAATAATCCAAGGCAGAGTTGCAAGGCATCTTCTTCTCTTCATATCTTCGGCCGTCGATCACCAAAAGATTCGCCCATGTTATTTTAAAGTTGTACCTTCAAATAATATAAATGCAATTTGACCCTTTTCTTTCTCTGTTATTTCATTTTCATGGGCGTTGGAGATGCCATTATAAACATTTACTGTAAGCTCGCATCAGCGTAATCACTATTTTATGGTTCACCCTTTTCGTTATTTTCAAGAAAGAGGTGCAATCCATGAACCTTTTTCATGGAGGCATCTATTTTTCTGCTCGTTGATCTCTGGTTACCTATACTGCCAGGTGGCAGGATACCGTACGTTTACTTGAGGATGAACGTTGTGAAAGGAGTACGAATAAATTTTATGATTCATACTTCATGTTTCGTTCTTTACATTGTCCTCTTCTTTTACCGTCTAGATTCAAGAAGAGAGAAATTGTACCGGAAGGATATTACACAGAGTTACTTTAAAATTTGGAGATTTAAATTTTTATTTTAAGCATTCAGTAGTATATAAGAAGGGTGGACAAAACAATATCTTATTTGTAATAATCAAGAGATCAATAATAAAGTTCTTTTTCTATCATTTTTGAAGTAGACCAAAAGTAGACCATCTTTTCTCGTGAAACACGCAGATTATCTCCAATGGTAAAATGATGGCATACACTTTGAGTCTTAAATTTGCAATTTTCACATGTTTTTTAAATCTAGTTAGGTATTGTTAAGGAACTTATTTGGATTTCCGAAAACATCAAGAGAATGTTAAGGAATTTGAGTTTCAGTGTGAAGGAATTGATGCCAATGAGACATCTTGATGCAGGAGCATTCATCTCAAGAAAAATAATTGTATTTTAGTAGACATAGGGGTTTTGTATTTTAAGGAAGTTGGGTTCCTAAGTGTTGAGTTAATGTAATTACTTAGGTTTTGAGTGCTTTTAATGACAATAGGAATTAATTAAGTATTGTGAGGCATAGTGTAAATGTTCTTGAATGTTGGGGAACATTAGAGAATCAAGATAGTTAAGAGTTCATAGGGATTGATATCTTTGGAAATTAATTGTAGATCTTGAATTAGGAATTAGTTCATGATTTATAGGATTGAGATGATTTTTAGGTTTTAGTTGAAATTATTAAGGATCTAAACCAGGAATTGATTGTAGAATCCTTTTGTATAAATGTAAGCCTAAAAGGCATAGTTAGATTAGATAGTTAGTTGGTTAACTAGTTAGAGGTTGTGAGTTAGAGGTTTGACTATAAGCCTATGGGCAGGTAGGGAAACAGAGAAATAGAGGCCACTGATTAGAATATCAGGCCAGAGAGAGAGACTCGTATGTAAATATTTAAGGCCACTGATTAGAATATCAGGCCAAAGAGAGACTCGTATGTAAATATTTATTTATCAATACAGAGAACTCGATTCTAAATTTTTTGGTGTGTATTGATTAGTGGAGTTATGAATTGTGTGTGAATTAGAAATTTCTACATAATATATGTATGCAGGTGAAGTTCGAGCAGAGAAGAAATGATATGAAGGATCGTAATGGATCGCTTGAATTCATTCAAAGAATCACAGTCGAGATTCAGGAGTGATTGTGTTAAGAGCATGCAGAGTTAAGCTCAAGCGGAAGTTGTGATGTAGGACATCTAAAAACCAGAAACCTTGAAAGAACACGAAACCACAGAGAATTTTGAGAAACCACGTAAAGGCAAAGAAAGTAAAAGCACGAAGGAAGGAATTAAACGTGCACCAGAGCCGTCAGATCGTTTAGATCGACATATATATATGGCAGAAGAAGAATGACGGAGGAATAGATCTGGATCATCATATCAACAGATCCGATAGATCAACGGTGATCAACAACTGTGGGGGTAGGAAAGTACGAATTTTCTTGATCGTGGCTAAAGTCCCACACTCGCTCCTCGCTATCGATTTCATATTCAACTCTTAGATCATAGTCAACTGTGGGGGTTAAGCCTGTTTTAATCCATGTGCTGGTTGAAGTCCCACAAACCCGTAGATTTGATGGCCTCATATATCCAATGGATATCGGGTCATAAAGTGATCGAACTTTAAATTCAAAATTGGATACGAACATTTATAAACCAAGGATTTATATTTCTTATCGGCTTCATAAGGGCGGGTAATCCTCGTGCAAGTGCCTCACCCAATATTGCTATTAACCATTGGATCAAGTGTGCTTTGATCAATGGTGGGGGATCACCGATTAGTTTCACATTGCAATATTTCATGAGTGAATGAACCTTGGCTTTAAGAAAATGTGATTTGCGATGTGTGATGCTCGAGTGTATCAACAACCATTGGATTGAATGGTAAGATCAACGGCGGAGATTGAAGCTGATAAGGCTTTGGCTTGAGCGGACCCGAGAAGTTTATGGATGTGAGTTTAAGTTTGTTTGACTTCCAGAGGATGAATGGAAATCGCACGACAGCCGTTGATCTGAGGAAGTGAAATCAACGGTGGAAGATTGAACGGATAAAGGTGAGCGTCAGAAAACGTGCGAAGGTCGTAGATTGGCGAAAAGGTAAGGTTAAGTGTGATTTATGTTATATTTCTATTATAGGAGAATTATAATAGAAATAAAGGGGGGATTAATGAATTAAAAGGTTAAGTCGAGGTTAACCAAGTCTGGGACGATGGTGTGGGTAACGTTGAGTTAAGCCGAGACCAGAGTTAAGAGGGTATGGTTAATACATGCAGGATTAAGCATTAAGAAAAGTTTAGTAAGGGTAAATAAAGTTCTGCGGGAAAGGATTTATTAAAGTTTAAGACTATGGATAGTCAATTATAATGTTTCTGCATGAGATTTAATTAAGAGCCTAAACCTTAATTTGTGAAGATTTTCACCATAGATCAGGTGATTAAGGCCTCAGACCAATGATATGCAATTTTATTTGCATAATGTGGGTACTTTCGGCTTAGGCTGGCATCATTTGGTATCAGAGCATAATTGTTGTTGAAATGTTTGGTGTCAAAGCAACACAAAGAAATTCTATGTGAAAATTTCTTTGAGAAAATTTAAAACAGAGTTATGTGTTAAGATGTGTATGCAGACAAGAGGAGATCAGATTCTAATCTGACAAAAAGTAGGCACACAGAGATAATGTCCAACATAATTTACAGAGGTAAGAAATAGAAAACAATCCATTCAAAGTGCAGGAGAATGGTAGAACGAGATCAAGCAAAGATCTTGAAGGTAGCAGCATAAGAATGTGAGAAAATTGTAGCAACCTAGAGCAAGGAGTGCTCAATTGGTTCTAGAGGAAAGAACCAGAGAAATGCTAACAGACTGAGCTCAGAGGAGAGAAGTTTAGTGAGGCATATGTAGCAAGAAGGAGACTTGTTACTGCAGAGGTATTGTTGCAGCTCACAAAGGCAATTCCACAGAGGATGTAGATAGAATTGCTAAAGGATAAAAGAAGCTGGTAAAAGTTTCTGAATGAAGGCAGAATGTGGCAGAACCATGAGGAATTCCAATAAAGGTTGGATAAAGAGGACAATTGTGTTCTTGAAAGGTGCAGATGAGTTGAAGCCTAGAAGGAGCAGAGAGAAGTGGTCAAAGAGGTTCCAGAGACAAAGAACCAAGTGCTTGCCAAAAGGCCGAGTACAGAGGAAAGCTTGGTGAGGTAAGTGGTAGTAGGGAGGACTTGCTGTTGTAGAGGTTTTAATGCAGCTCATAGTGAGTGAGTGAAGAACTCATAGAGATGGAGAAGAAGATGACCACTGGTAGTCATAGCAAAGGTTTTGAGGAAGACCACAACAGAATAAAAGTGAAGAAAGAGAATGCCAAGGTAAATGGCAAGAGAATGAGTCAAGAGGAAATTGATAAAGAGATTGCTGAGATGAAAGAACAACTCAATGTATTAATGATGATACTTGAGGAAAGCCAAAGACAAGGTTAGGTCTTGAAGAAAAAGCCAATGAAGTGGCATAAGTTACAGAGAAGGCTACAACAGAGGCAAGTGAAGGGCATGGTGAAAGAACTCAAAAAAGCTGAGTTGGAAATAGAAGTTTCGATTTGTGAAGGAGAATAGGTGAAGATGAAGACTTGAAGACTGAAACTTCAAGTGAGACCAAAGGGTCACATAATTTTAAATCTGATAATTTGTGTATTTTTGTAGGTGAAACATGTGAAGAAGGACGATTTGTTGATATTGACATAAAGGAGGATGAAGACAAGCATAATCTAAATTCTATTTTGAAAGAAGATGAGATAGATAGGTCTCATGTAAATACCTATACACAATTGGGAAAAGGTTTTACTTTTTAGCATATTGCAAGGACTGAAAGCAGAGGAAGTTGGACTCATGAGGATGGCCAAAAGCAAGAAGAAGTAGAGAAGGATATCAAGTAATCAAGTAAAGGACTTGATGAGATTGAAGAGAAGACCATTGAAATATTTCTAAGTCATGTGAAGAACTTGGAATAGAAGGAGGACTTGGTGATTGATTCATCAAATGAGATCATGAGGTCTTGTGGTTTTACAACTGACAAGTTGTGTGTGAATGTAGGTATTGTAGACGACAAACCATCTTATGGAATTGTCTTGAATGAAGCTGAAAGTTGCCAAGTAAAGTATGATGATGACTGTCTTTCAAAAGAAGATCAAGTTGAGTTATTACAGTAGAAGAAGTTCATAAATTCCTTGCTTAATGAAGGAAATATATTTAGTAGAAATGAGACAGTTATGTCTTATGATAAGGAATTTTCTATTGGTAAGAACAACGAGGAGTTGATTTTCTTAAATGGCCAAAGGGAGAGTGATGTACATACATCTAAAACTATCACAGAAATGGAGGATCAGAATGAAGAAGTAGCATCAACAAGAAGTTATACTTGTGACAAAGAAGAAGATAGTGAGGATTGCACAGAGATTTTAGGAGAAATTCCAAGTGAGATGGCAAATTTATGCCCTGAATTAAATCTTTTGGAGAAAAGACTAGAAAAACAAAAAGTAAGTGTTCAGGTTGTAAAATCAGAATTGCATGAAAACGAAGAAGTTCACTATAGTGGACAAGGATAGGAAGATATCATTGAAACATATGGTGTGGAGGAGAGACTAGCTGACAGTCTCATGAATTCTTTTGAGAATTCAAATCAACACACTGATGTGATGACAGAGGAGGAATAATTAGAGCAACAAGATGAATTATTACCAAAGGAAGAAAAGGCACAAAAGCCTTATGTTTTTTTATTTTAACAATTGTTTTATGATTATAGGTTTTGTTGCAAACAAGGAGCAGAAATTAGATGTTGCAGAGGAAGATATCTTCAAGGATATTCAGGAATTTTGGGTGGAAGTAATATCTACAGTAGCACCTGGAGCAATATCAAGAGTAATAGCAGAAGCTGAAGTAGAAAAGGCTGAGGAAATTAATCAACAGTTTGAATATGAATGGACAGTGTGAAGTGAGAGGCAGAATGTGAAGGTGCCAAAGTTAGTGGACAAAAACAACAACCTGAAGCAGAGAGAAAGAGATAGTAGAAAATGGCAGAGTATGGACCAACCCAAGGATGTGCTGGAAATGGAGATTGGAAAACTATGGCAGTTAATGATGAAACAATCCAGGCTGAGGAAAATGACAGTATGAAGTGTGATCAATAAGAATTTAAAACTAATTGAAGAGAGGAAAATGAATCAGAAGACAAAAAATATACAACAACAACAAAAGTGCAAGGCATTTGGGTAGTTACAAAATAAAGTTTGGGACCCTGGAGGTTTCTATCAACATACGAAGACACATGATTAGGAGATCATGAATGTTTTATACCTTGGGAGTCTGGGCAGGAGCATTTCGCTCATGAAAAATCATTGTATTTTAGTAGACATAGGGGGTCTTGTATTTTAATGAAGTTGGGTTCCTAAGTGTTGAATTAATGTAATTACTTAGGTTTTGAGTGATTTTAATGAGAATAGGAATTAGTTAAGTATTGTGAAACATATTGTTGGGGAACATGAGAGAATCATGATAGTTAAGAGTTCACAGGGATTGATATCTTTGGAAATTAATTGTAGATCTTGAATTAGGAATTAGTTCATGATTTATAGGATTGATATGATTCTTAAGTTTTAGTTGAAAATATTAAGGATCTAAACCAGGAATTGGTTGTAGAATCATTTTGTATAAATGTAAGCCTAAAGGGCATAGTCAAGTTAGATAGTTAGCTGGTTAGCTAGTTAGAGGTTTGAATATAAGCCTAAGGGCAGGTAGGAAAATAGAGGCCATTGATTAGCATATCAGGCCAGAGAGAGAGACTCGTATGTAAATATTTATTTATCAATACAGAGGACTCGATTCTGAATTGTGTGGTGTGTATTGATTAGTGGAGTTATGAATTGTGTGTGAATTAGAAATTTCTACATAGTATATGTATGCAGGTGAAGTTTGAGCAGAACACAGAGAAGAAATGATATGAAGGATTGTAATGGATCAATTTAATCCATTCGAAGGATCACAGTCAAGATTCAGGAGTGACTGTGTTAAGAGCATGCAGAGTTAAGCTCAGGAGGAAGTTGTGATGCATGACATCTAAAATCCAGAAACCCTGGAGGAACTTGAAACCACAGAGAACTTTGAGAAACCACGTAAAGGCAAAGAAATTAAAGGCATGAAGGAAGGAAGTAAATGTGCACTAGAGCCTTCAGAGCGTTTAGATCAATAGATATATATGGCGTAAAAGGAATGATGGAGGAATAGATCTGGATCGTCAAATCAACAGATCTGATAGGTCGACGATGATTAGCACATGCGGGAGTAGGAAAGTATGGATTTTCTTGATCATGGTTGAAGTCCCACACTCGCTCCTAGCCATCAATCTCATATTCAACTCTTAGATCATAGTCAGCTGCGGGGCTTAAGCCTGTTTTAATCCGTATGCTGGTTGAAGTCCCGCCAAATCGTAGATTTGATGGCCTCATATATCCAATGGATATCGGGTCATAAAGTGAGCAGACTTTAAATTCAAAATTGGACCTGAATATTTATAGATCAAGGATTTATATTCCTTATCGGCTCCGTAAGGGCGGGTAATCCTCATGCAAGTGACTCACCCGATATCGCTGTTAACCGTTGGATCAAGTGTGCTTTGATCAACAGCGGGGGATGGCCGATTACTTTCGCATCACAATATTTCATGAGTGGTGTTTGGTCTTTACTTACTAAGGTAAGTTAAGCTCTTAATTCCTTTATCAACTTGGGAAAGTACACTTAGAGGCACTCATCTAATGTATATAGATCTAGAAGGATTTGAGGTTCTAATGATAGCCTAGTGAAATGAAATTAACAGTACTCTCTTACAAGAGGTCCTTCCTTGTCTTTTCAATCACTTAAGCATCAATCTAGATGAAAAAAAATCTAATAAAATTCGGATTGCCTAGGTAACACAACAGAGCATTAATGACTGGTTAAAAATCCTATCATTCCCTTACAAGAATCTTGCTCAATAGAATCCTTTCCAATCCTCAGATCATAACAATTCAAAACAATTTCAATTACTAACTAATCCAAGCAAGAAATAAGATAAGTAACGTTGCAAACCAATGATAGTTGAATCCCTTACAAGAATCACTTATCTAACTGCAAATTGAATTTAACAATTACAAATCTAAGTCACTTGGAAATCAAATCATAAACTATCTCTGAAATTAATGCCAATAAGCAAGTATCGAAGTTATACAACAACGCATATAGCATATATATATATATATATATATATATATATATAATATATATCTTCAAGGTTAGTATTGGTTGAGTCCTTTTACAAGGTTCTTTTCACAACAAATTCTAGTCCTTTCCAATCAAAAAATTCAATCTTCCTTACAACACATAGAAATAACCTCTGAATTTTTAAATCTATTTATGCAACTTAGTAAAGAAACTTGATAACGGAGTGTACCAGTGTAGTGGTGAGGGCCCTTCAACACTTCACAAGCACACTGAAAAACGATTCAAAAGAGTGTGGCTATTGAATCTGGAGGCATAAACTCCATAGTGAAGTTTGTATTAAATCTGGAAATTAAAAATGCACAAACTGTACTTTCATATGTCCAAAATCTAGCAGAAAAACATAGTCTTCTCTCATAGGTTATTTATCATGAATCCTATAACAAAAGAAGCTATTCCTCCTCCATATTATCATAAGAGAATTCTATTAATTACATCCAAGAAGGTCGAAATTGAATCAGTTCCTTCATTTATGCAAAAATTCTCAAAATAGAAATTATTTTCTTCATAAAATCCGGAAATTCTGCTAAAGTGGTTGGGTTTGACCAGTGTTGACCAGACACCTATTTTCTTCAAAACCAAAAGTGGATAGGTAATCCACCATCCGTGTACATTTTACTTCATGCCCACAATCTTCAAATCTGCCCACCTCCTATGCAACATGTCAAACAATGGAGCAATTACAGGAAGTTACAACTTCTTGTAATTCTCTCAAAAATGTCATTTTTAACACAATAATTTCAAAAATTAATTTCAAGCTAAAAATAATGATAATGACATCATATCATTTAGTTTCTAAGGATTATAGCTGGAATATGAAGGTTAGATGGTCAAAAATGATAATCAAAAGCGGATTTTAAGTGGAATGAACAGTCATAATTTGATACCAACATTCCCCCAAACTCAGGATTTTGCATGTCCTCATGCAAATGAGTTATAACCTATCAAATTCTGCCTTCTGCCTCTGCTTCTGGCTATATTTCCTGAAGTAAAGTGTTGATGTTCATTTGGGCTTCATACTCTGTCTTCAAGATTTTATACTTGGTTTTAATTGCCTTCTTTTGCTTGTAAAGTTTATAGGCCTTCTTACAGAATTGCATTTTATAGGTTGTGACTTTTTTAACCTTCTTTTTCAATTTTTCATTCTCATCTTGAAACTTCTTTCTTTTTATTTTGAGAGTTTCATTTTCTCTTTTCACCACTCTTTCCAAAACTTCTGTTTCCATAAGTTGCTGTTGTAATTTCTCAACTTTCCTTTCTAGTTTTATTTTCTTTTTACCTGAGAATTTATGTTCTTGTTGTTCCTTTTCCTTGTCTTTACTTTCCAATCCTTGTATGTAGTCATACTATGGCTGTTGTAGAATATCATCTTCCTCCACTGTTTTCCCTCTCTGACCAAACTTAGTCTTTTTGTACTTTCTTGTGTAAGTGGAGAAAATTTTATCCTGTTCAGCCCTCTCAGCCTCCTCTCTTACCATCCTCCTTGTTTTGATACTGCTGCTGGATGGAACCAAGTTACTTAGTCAGTACTCTAAAAAGTCTTCCTCTATAACATCTACATCAATCAATAGTTCTGCATGTTGTTGCCCTTCCTTTAAATCCCGTTGTTCTTCCTTTGAATTCCACTGATTTTCTCACTTCTCATCTGCCATAAACGCATTAGTCACCAAGAATTTCTTCCATGTCACACTTATCTTTTTCAGTTCAAATTCAATCAATATTTTTACCAAACCAAAATGGTATAGGCTCCTATCCTGGTTTTTTCTTTGTTTTTGTATGGTCTTAGACATCTTAGTCAAGCTTTGCAAAAGAAAACAAGGCAAGCTTATAATGCAGTCTCCTCTTAGATGCATTAACAATTTGATATGATAAAGAAATACAATGATGTATCTTCCCTCACAAGTTATAAATTTTTGAATGAAATAAACTATTTCATCCCATGGATGAATGAGCCAACTCCTAGGAATCCCTAATTTCCAGTCAATTGATGATACCCTTGTCCTAGATATGAAATGTGTCCATGTTTTCTCTTTGAACTGCTTAGTTTTAAAATACTTCTGTCCTTCTAGGCTTATACCTATTGCTTGAGCAATTGTGTCTTCTGAGACCCTAAAAGACAAGTTTCCTACAATGGCCCTCTCTCTAGTGAATGAGGAGGCAAACTCCCTTGCTACTAGCTCATTGTGCCCATTGAATTTTTCTAAGAATGTCAGCCATTGTTTTACCCTAAAAATGTCTATGCAGTCCTTATGGTATTTGGAAGGGTCAAATTGTTGTGGCTTTGTTTGGTTTTCCCTGAGAATTTTTCTTTTACCTTTGGTTACCATGTGCTGTAAGAAGAATTTACAGTCATAAACAAAAATTTACCATAGTTTACAAAAATTTACTGCACTTCCATTATGGTGTAAAAAATTTCACCATATTTTCGATAAGAAAACTACCTGAGCCTGAGTGCTATGCGTGTCTCTGTTTTAGTGGAGGATGTTGTTAATTAGATTGAAATTCCCTTCAACCAGTTCTGCAGAATCTCCCCTGTGTCATGGCCCTCTTACTCGTATGTTGACATTGTTATTGTCAACATACTCATAACATTATACCCCTATGTATTTCAGTGATGATTTCTCTCTAATCCTCAGAATGTCGTTCCACAGCTCTTACTAGTCACTAGGAGAAATTTGCAGTGTTCTTTAGGTTTGGGCTTCTACCTATACTTTGTAAGAAATACAATGTTTACTTCCTTGTTTTTAACACAACAATTTCATTTGTAATGAACCTTACTGTCTCCATTCATTACTTGATTATGAAATGAACCCTCGGTTCCTTCATGCAGCAGATACTTCAGTTCCTTACATAGGGATTTTTAATGACGTCCTGAGCAATCCTGGCAACAGTCGTGAAACGATGAAATTGGGTATGGTGCAGGCCCTTTGCTGAAATCGTGAGGCTACAGTTCATTATGGCATCTTCAGATCGTGAGGGAATCAGGTCATTATGATATCTCTGAACTAACCGTTGATCCTCATTATGATAACATACCCTTTGTCTTATCAAATATCGTTTATGTTCTAGATTTAAAAAATTTTAGGTCGAAAACCATAAAATAATTATAAATCCTTCATCTTCATGTCCTTATCCCATCTTTCAAAATTCAGATCTATAGCTTTTAATTAATGGCTTCTAATCTGTTGACTTAATTGGTTATGAGTATGCTTGCTTAGTTTTAGTAGGTCTATTGATACTTATGACTGTCGGTTGAATGTTGGATTAGAGATGTACGTACAAGATATAAAATAGGACTAATGTAATTAGAAATGTATGTATAGGATAGAAAATCTATTTTTTAAGAGTAGGAATGACTCCTACAAGATATAAAAATGGGTATGTATGGTATAGGATAGGATAGATATTAGAAACTAAAATAAATTAACATCATAAACCACTAATTAGAACTTGGAATTAATAAAAGAAATTAAAAGTATTAAAATGAAAATTCTTACAGCCCTATGATATTTCTGTGATGGAAGCTAGCTTCTATTGCTTGATATGTTCAGGCATAGCAGAATGTAATGGTGTCCATTTCTTTCTTAGGTGTAGTCTCTTTTCCTTAGGTGCAGTCCAGTTTGCTTCTTTGCAATCTTCTTCTTGCAGTCTTCTTCTTTGTAGATGTAATCTTCCTTTATACAGGTCCCATTCTGATAATGTGTATAGAAAAGGTCCCTTCTCTGAAAATGAGAATTTAACAGGTCCCTTTCTGTGCATAGAATAGGTCCCTTTCTGAGATATGTTTAAAGTTTGATAAAATCCTTAAAATAACTTTGAACAACAATCATTTCTTGTTGTGAATCCTTAGAAAATGCAAAGACAAATCTCTTCCTCTGCTGGATATGAACTTAGGGAGATGGAAAAGCATGAACAGGTTCAGACTTTCTTCTCCCCAACTGATGATTTGACTTGTCCTCAAGTCATGTTTCTTTCATAATCATTTTATTTTGCAATTCAAACTAAAGAAAAAGGAATTCTTACAAGCCAATTGCTTGGTTTTCTCGTAAGAATTCATTTTTGGATTATGTCAGATATGGTTTTCATATCTAAACATTACTATGTTTGTTTTTTTATAGTTTTTTTTTTATTGTTTTTTTCTTATGTTCTTTTTTTTTAATTCTAATGTAGAAAACAAAAATTGATTATGGCTTAGATATTACAACTGATTGTTGTACTATCTGTATCTCCTTTTGCTGTGATATTATCTTCATGAAGTCTTCTTTGCTGAAAAGCTTATGATAGATCTTTAGCCCGTGTCCATTCACTAGATATGTTTGTCCTTCCTGGTCAATTGTAGTGAGTTTAACTGATCCATTCTCAAAGACTTCAATGATTTCATAAGGGCCCATCCAGTGGGTTGTTAATTTAGCTTTGTAATCTTTGAATTTTGAGTCAGAGAGTAATGCCCAGTCACCAACTTGAAATTATTTCTTCTTAATTAACTTATCAAGCCACTATCTCCTTTGATGTTGTATCATTGTTGTCTTTTGCACTGCATTTCGTCGAGCTGGTTCAATTGCATGATTCTTTCTTGCTAGGCTAGAGAGAGATCTATTCCTAAGTCTGCAGCCAATTTATATGTATGTATTTGAAATTCTATTGGCAACATGACTTCTTTGCCATACACTAGCTGTTAGGGTGTAAACCCTGTTGTGTTTTTCCAGGTAATTCTATATGCCCAGAGTGCTTCATTGAGCTTATCTGCCCAATCTTTCCTAATTGTTGCCACTATTTTTGTCATAATTCCTTCTAGTGTCTTTTTTATAGATTCCACTTGGCCATTGGCTTGCAGATGGTAGGGTGCATTCTGTCTGTGCTTGATTTTGTACTTATGAGTAATTTCTTGAACCAGTCTTGATGTGAATTGATTTCCCTGGTCAGTTACTATCTCTCTGGGTACTCCATATCTAACAAATATTTATTCATAAAGGAAATTGACTACTATTTGTTATGTTTCCCTTGCAAGTGCCTTTGCTTTAGCCCATTTAGTCACATAATCGGTACATACAAGAATGTACTTCTTACCTTTGGATGGTAGATTCATGGGTCCAACAAAGTCTAGAGCCCATTTTTCAAATGGCTCTAGATGTACTTGTGGCTGTAGTGGCATCTCATTGGAGGCGGTTGGTCTGCCCATGCATTGCCAGCTGCCAGAACTTCTTACATCTTTGAATCTTTGAAAATTGATGGCCAATAGTAGCCAAGGCTAAGAATTTTGTGTGTTGTCCTCTTAGCTGCAAAATGGCCACCACAAGGTTGATCATGGCATGATGTTAGTATATCAATAATTTCATCCTCTCTAATGCATCTTCTAATGATCATATCATAACCAGTGTAAAACAAATCACCATTAACCCTATGAATATCTTGCGCTTTGTTTGATCATCCTTTTCTTCTCCTTTGAACTGAATGATGGAGGTACTTTTCCTGTGGACAAGTAATTAGATAAATCAACATACCATGGTGTTAACACTTAAATTGCAAACAATTGTTCATCAGAAAATGAATCTTCAACTTGGACAACTTCACCTAAATTTTGTAGTCTAGAAAAGTAATCTGCTACCTGGTTCTCTTTCCATCTGGTGATCCTGCCATTAGTAATAGGTTTTCTCATTAAGTATCTAATGGCAAAGTGGTCAGTGTGAATGAGGACTTCATATCCAGTTATGTAATGACGAAATTTGTTCACCGCGTGTATAATTGCTAGCATTTCCTTTTCCGTTACTGTGTAGTTGAGTTCAACAGGAGTTAAATTTCTACTGATAAAGTAAATGGTATAAGTTAAAGCATCTTCTTTCTTCCCTAATGAAGCCCCTACTACTATATCGGATGCATCAGTTGAAATGTGAAAAGGTAAAGTCCAAATCGTTCCCCTTAAAACTGGAGCAGTGCTTAGTTTCTCTTTTAGTTTCTCAAAAGCATTTTGACAAGTCTCATTCCAATTAAAGGTTACATCTTTTGCAAGAAGTTTAAACAAGGGCAAAGTTGACCTGCTAAAGTTTTCAATAAATCTCCTATAATAACTTGCATAAACAAGAAAGCTTCTTGCATCTTTTTGATTTGTTGGAATTGGAAATTCGATAATAATTTGTATTTTTTTCAGTCTACCTTGATTCCCTCAGGAGAAATATGATGTCCTAAGACTATTCCCTCATTCATCATCATATAAAATTTTTCATTGCTTAAATACAAGTTGGTTTCTATACATCGTTGTAAAACTTTCTCAAGATTTTGCAAAGAATTGTCAAAGGAATCACCATATACTGAAAAGTCATCCATATAGACCTCAACACATTCGTGGACCAGATCAGAAACAATTGCTAATACTGCTCTTTGAAATGTTGCTGGAGCATTGCAGAAGCCAAATGGTAGTATGTTGTAAGCATAAGTGCCCCAGGGACAGGTAAATGTCATTTTGTCTTGGTCTCCTGATGCTATGTTGATTTGGTTATAGCCACTAAAACCATCGAGAAAGGAAAATGACATTTTTCCAGCTAATGTATCCAAAACTTGGTCAATAAATGGGAGCGGAAAATAGTCTTTCAGGGTGGCCTTATCCAATTCTTGATAGTCAACACAAACTCGCCACTTACCATTTTTCTTGGGAACTATTACTAATGGAGATACCCATTGGCTGTCATAAATGGGGTAAATGAACTTTACTTTTAGTAACTTCTGCAATTCATCTCTTACAACCTCTTTGAGCATGGGGTTCATCTGTCTCTGTGGCTGCCTCACTAGTTGAATACTAGTGTCTGTATAGATATGGTGAGTGCAAGTTTCTGGGTGAATTCCCTACATGTCAGTGTAGTCCCAAGTGAATGCCTTTTGGTATTTGGTGAGCAAATCAAGCAATTTCCGTTCCTAAGATGTTTCTAGAAACGCCCAAATGTTCAATGTTTTTCCTGGGCTGATTTCTATAGTCTTGCTTTGTGTGTTTGTAATGGAGTCGATTGGAAATATTTCTTCAAATATTGCTTTCAGAGAGTACATAGTACAAGTTTCCTGAAAGCTTTGTGCCAATATGTGATCTGCAGCAATGTATTGTTTATTTCTCAATTCTTTTGAAACATCAGGTTGGGAGATAAACATTTCCACTAAATCTTCATTGTTGTTCTCCTCGATATCATACATTTTCTTGATGCTTAAAACAAAGTATATTTCTTCCTGGTCATTGTACTTGTCATCAAGCCATAAGTTTTGTGTTACTCATTGGGGCTTGTGCTGATGGGTACAAGGTATGTTGTTTTCTCTTTGTGCCTCTAGAAATGATCATGTTACTAGATCTACATCCAATGAATGCATCAACAGTTGCCAACCATGGTTTGCCTAGTATGAGTGGATGTCCTCCTAAGTTTGATTTTGGCTAGAGTACTAAGAAATCAACTGGATACTCCCAAGAGTCCAGTGAAACAATTATATCTTCTAGTACCCCCTCAAGAATGACTCTAGAGCAATCTACTAATTCCATAACAATTGAGGTTGACTGTAAATTTGTTAGCTGCAAGGTTTTCATTGTGTCCAATGTCATAACATTTATTGCAGCTCCCAAATCAATCAGAGTGTTTGGAATTGAAATTTCGTTGATAATTTCTATGACTCTAGGTATGCCTAGGTCAACATATTTTTCCATGGAAATGACATTCGACATCAAGCCAGCTAAATTGCCAATGACATGTATTATTTGTGGATTAGATATCTTCTTTTTAGGCTTTTTGAGACAAAGCTATTTAATGGCTTTGGTATAAATCGGAATATCCTTGATTGCCTGGAGTAATGGCATTTTGACATACACATTTCTCAATTCATCAAGAACATCAAATTATGGCAATGGCGTGGGTAATTTTGATTGAAGTAATTCCTCCGGAAATGGAGGTGATTGTAGTGTTTTGATTTGTTGACCCTGTTATAGATTGTTTTGTGTTGGGTCATTTTGTTTGCTACGTGGTTGTTTTTCTTGTTCATCATTTTGACTCTCTTTTTGTGACTGTGTTTGAATAGGTGGAGGCTCTTTTGGCAGAGTTCGACCTAACCTCAGTTCAATGTTTTGCAGTGGTAGAGTTGGGTACAATGGTTCCTCATCTACGCTGTAAGTTGGTCTATCTATTTGGTTGTTTGGGTTAGCTATGGGTTGAGATGGTAGCTGTGTGGGTCTAGGAGGTTGGTTTGATGGTAGTTATAGTTGTGGTGAATTTATTTATGGAGGAGTAGGTAAAGTTTGTTGAGGATTTTGTTGTTGATAAACAACTGGTTGCTGAGGGTATTGTTGTGGATATGGCTGAGAATATTGTGACTGATAGTGTTGCGGATATGGTTGAGAAAATGGTTGTTGATATTGCTGAGGTTGTTTTTGAGTAAATTGCTGAGGAAAAGAATATCCTTTCCATCCTTGTTGTGGGCAAGCTTGTTGCTATTGATTAAACCAATTTTTCCAAGGCATAGGAACATTCCAAGAATTTTAAACAGGCATGTTATAACTTGCTGAATTTGGAGTTTGATACATACCTGGAGGTCTTGGCTGCCATGGCCTTCTAGCTCCTATGAAATACATGTTCTCCATTTCTGCATTGGCTTCCAAATTATAATTGTGCAAAATTTTCATCTTTGAGCAATCCTTAGTGTCATGATTTTTTGTACAAAACCCACAAATCTACACATTATCTAAAGGACATTCTTTCAAAGCATGTTTTCATCTGCATTTGGGACAAAATATAGATAACTCTTGTTCTTGTTCATCTTGTCTTTTCTTTGTTTTCAAAGTGTCTATTTGATTCCCCAAGGTAATTAGAAGATCTATTTTGAAATCTTCAAATAGATTGTCTAGTTTAGCACTAGTAATATTTCCTATAACAGCTTTAGTGATCTTAGATGTCATAGCTCCTTTTCCATTTCTTGCCCTACTTCTAGAGTACGTTTGACACAAGTTAGCAATCTCCTCAAAAGGTAAATTATAAATTTCCCCTTTACCCATGAGGTTGAGGTCATCTAGATACTCATCCTGGATACCCTTAAGAAATATTGTCCGAATAAGATTAACATACATGGTTCTATGTTTTGATTTTTGTAGATTATATGAGAATCTTTCCAAGTATTCCTCTAAGGTCTCATCTTCTTATTGGTTCATTCTAAAGATGTCATCTTTAGAATCTTTTGATCGACAGTAAGGTTGATACTTCTTCAAAAAGATCCTTCTCATGTCATCCCAATCAATGATTGAATGTTCACCTAATCCCATGAACCACCTAAGTGTTGCCACTTTTAATGTAGCAGGAAAAATTCGAAGTCTATGTGCATCATCGGTATGTCCATAGGTTTGGCTTATTATGTCAAATTCGAATAAAAACGAGTCCTGGTCTTCAGATGCCATACCATAAAAGTTTGGTAAGACAGATGACAGTATATTTTTCATTTTAATTTCCTCATCCATATACTCTCCTCTATCTTGAATTCGAAATTTAAATGTAGATTACTCTATTTCTGGTGGATTTGGGTTTCATCCAAACAGAGTATCATTTCCTTGCTTTTATTCATTCTCTCTTTTTATTCTCCTTCCTTCCATTTGTCTCTCATACTCTCTTAGTTGTTCTGGAGTAGGTCCTCTGGATCCTCTATCTTTAGCCATTGTAATTTGTGATTTGTCTAAGGCTTCTATCTCTTCTTCTTGTTTTAGTTCTTGAGGGAAAATTTGTTCAAAGATAGGTTGTTGGATTTTTTTACTACTCTCATTTAGTTTCCCTACTGTAGAAGTTCCAGGTATATATCTTTTCTTTGCCTTATGAGCTAGTAGGATTTGTCTTTCAATGAGAGTAAGTCTTTGGCCTGATCTTTGTTTTTCCTCAAGTTTTTCCACAGTAACTTTTCCAGTTGGTGTTGTGTACTCAATCCTTTCTAATGGTTCTGCTCCTAATGGTGGGTTAGTTGTTGGTTGGGGGGTTTTTGTGAATCTTCCTTTCTCATCCCTAAATCTACACATAAATAAACATGACTAAAAATTAAATTTAAATCTATGTTTTTGTTGTTTTGCTGATTTTAAGTGTTTTTTAGATTTTTTTTTCTAAATTTTTCAAGTTGTGCCTCCCCAGCAATGGCACCAAAATGTTAGGTCTTTACTTACTAAGGTAAGTTAAGATCTTAATTTCTTTATCAACCCGAGAGAGTACACTTAGAGGCACTCATCTAATGTATATAGATCTAGAAGGATTTGAGGTTCTAATGATAGCCTAGTGAAATGAAATTAACAATGCTCTCTTACAAGAGGTCATTCCTTGTCTTTTCAATCACTTAAGCATCAATCTAGATGAAAAAAATCTAATAAAATTCTGATTGCCTAGGTAAAAAAACAGAGCATTAATGACTAGTTAAAAATCCTATCATTCCCTTACAAGAATCTTGCTCAATAGAATCCTTTCCAATCCTCAGATCATAGCAATTCAAAGCAATTTCAACTACTAACTAATCCAAGCAACAAATACGATAAGTAACACTGCAAACCAATGACAGTTGAATCCCTTACAAGAATCACTTATCTAACTACAAATTGAATTTAACAATTACAAATCTAAATCACTTGGAAATCAAATCATAAACTCTCTCTGAAATTAAAGCCAATAAGTAGATATCGAAGTTCTACAACAACAAGCATATATATAAGTAGATATTGAAGTTATACAATAGCAAGCATATATATATATATATATGTATATATATATATATATATATATAATATATATATATATATATATATATATAATATATATATATATATATCTTCAAGGTTAGTATTGGTTGAGTCCTTTTACAAGGTTCTTTTCACAATGAATTCTAATCCTTTCCAATCAAAAAATTCAATCACATAACCTTCCTTACAGCACAGAGAAATAACCTCTGAATTTTTAAATCTATTTATGCAACTTAGTAAAGAAACTTGATAACAGAGTGTACCAATGTAGTGATGAGGGCCCTTCAACACTTCACAAGCACACTGAAAAACAATTCAGAAGAGTATGACTATTGGATCTAGTGGCATAAACTCGATAGTGAAGTTTGTATTAAATCTGGAAATTAAAAGTGCACAAACTGTACTTTCATATGTCTAATATCTAGCAGAAAACCATAGTCTTCTCTCATTGGTTATTTATCATGAATCCTATAACAAAGTAAGCTATTCCTCCTCCATATTATCCTAACAAAATTCTATTAATTACATCTATGAAGGTCGAAATTGAATCAGTTCCTTCATTTATGCAAAAATTCTCAAAATATAAATTATTTTCTTCACAAAATCTAGAAATTCTGCAGAAGTGGTTAGGTTTGACCAGCGTTGACCGGACACCTATTTTCTTCAAAGCTGAAAGTGGATAGGTAATCCACCATCCATGTACATTTTAGTTCATGCCCACAATCTTCAAATTCGCCCACCTGCTATGCAACATGTCAAACAATGGAGCAATTACAGGAAGTTACAACTTATAATTTTATGAAAAATGTCATGTTTAACACAATAATTTCAAAAATTAATTTCAAGCTAAAAATAATGATAATGACATCATATCATTTATTTTCTAAGGATTATAGCTGGAATATGAAGGTTAGATGGTCAAAAATGATAATCAAAAGAGGATTTTAAGTGGAATGGACAGTCATAATTTGATACCAACAAGTGGATGAACCTTGGCTTTAAGAAAATGTGATTTGTGATGTGCGATGCTCGGGTGTATCAACAACTGTCGGATTGAATGGTAAGATCAATGGCGGAGATTGAAGCCGATAAGGCTTGGGCCTGAGCGAACCCGAGAAGTTTATGTATGTGAGTTTAAGTTTGTTTGAGTTCCGGAGGGTGAATTGAAATCACGTAGTAGTCGTTGATCTGAGGAAGTCAAATCGACGGTGGGAGATTGAACAGATAAAGTTGAGCATTGGAAAATGTGCAAAGGTCGTGGATTGGCGAAAAGGTAAGGTTAAGTGTGATTTATGTTATATTTCTATTATAGGAGAACTATAATAGAAATAAAGCAGGATTATTGAATTAAAAGGTTAAGTCGAGGTTAACCAAGTCTGGGACCATGGTGTGGGTAACGTTGAGTTAAGTCGAGACCAGAGTTAAGAGGGTATGGTTAATATGTGCGGGATTAAGGATTAAGCAAGTTTAGGAAGGGTGAATAAAGTTCAGCTGGAAAGGATTTATTAAAGTTTAAGACTATGGACAGTCAATTATAATGTTTCTGCATGAGATTTAATTAAGAGCCTAAACCTTAATTTGTGAATATTTTCACCATAGATCAGGTGATTAAGGCCTGGGACCGTTGATATGCAATTTTATTTGCGTAATGTGGGTATTTTTGACTTAGGGTGGCATCACATATTGAAAGCCATATATTTTATGAGCCTGAAGGTGATGACCATGGTGGCTATAGTTTCCTTATCTAATTAGGAGTGATAAAGGGCTACAACTAGTTGGGTTGGTAGACTTCAGAAATCACAGTTTTCGTGTTCCAGTTTGGCCCAATATGGGCATTTCTACAGAGGGATTATAGCGACTTACGGTGTCACTGGCCAGTGTTTGATGACCAGGGTTGCTACATTTTCCTTGTCTAATGAGGAGTGATAAAGGGTTGCAGCTAGTTGGGTTGGTAGACATCCCAAATCACAGTTTTCGTGTTCTAGTTTGGCCCAATATGGGCATTTCTCCAGAGGGATTATCGCTGGCTCGTGTTTGGTATGGTTGCTAGTTTTGGTTTTGTAATGTTATTGGCTTTTTTTATGGCTCCGAAATGCAGTTTCTCTCTTGCTTAGTGGCCTTTGAGAATAGGCTTTGACAACTCAGATGTCCACTTTGATAATTTAATGTTTTTTGGATTTTTTTTGTGTTTATTTGATGGGAAGCTTGTAAGTTTAGTTGGGCAATGATTATGTAAAGATTATTATTTATGTTGGCTCTGTGCCAAAGATGTGGAGTTCTTATATTGTCAGAATTCCCTTAGTCTTGGCCTGCACTAGTTTATGTTTTATTTGAGATTTTTTTTATTTTTTGTGTTTATTTTGTGGGAAGCTTGTTAGCTCATTTGGGCAATGATTATGTAAATCTTAGTATTTCTGTTGAGTTTGTGCCAAAGAAGTGGAGTTCTCATGTTGGAATTCCGTTGGTCTGCACTAATTTATCCATGTGTTTTTGTTTCTTGCACTAATACAAAGCTTTGAAATAAAAAATAAAAATAAAAAATTTAATTAGATTTGGTTTTATTTTTACTATTATATTAAATTTATGATTTTATTTGTTGGTTTCCACTCTACATTATTTTCTTATTTGTTTTCCAAGTTTCACTTTTCTTGTCCTCTATTCAACAACTTTAAATAAGCATTTGATGCAAGTTGAAATGAGTGGCCACAATTTGTCATCAAAAAAATGGTTGCACATGTTTTATTTATGAAAATATGAATAAGTTAATGTTTATTTAACTACCTTCTTTGGACTAAAAATCTTACTTTACTTTTACTTTTGTGCATAATTTTCATTTTGGTTTTTTTTTTTGACATTTTATGATAAATGGATTAACTTAACTGCTACCATTTTGAAATGAATGTCAATGGCTTCCCTCCAATTTATTTTCTTTGTTTTTATTTTCACGTTAATTGAGTTTTCTTTAAAAAATAAAAGATTTAAAGACTATTTGCTTTAAACCATATTGTGACAATGAGGTTTGATTAGTCTATAAAATTTATATAGTTTAGTGTATGTTTAGTCTAGAAATGAGATAGAAAATTATCGTATTGACTGTGATGAAATGAGACCTCAATTCTACATATGTCATCGTTTCAATTTCCATATAGATAATTTGATGGAGATTTAAATTAGGATCTAGTACATAATTTTTCTAATTGAGCTGGACCGAGAGGAAATGGAAAATTGTGGAAAAGTCTTCTTGAAGACACTGAATCCATGCGCTAAGCTAACACACTTATAAACAAAATATAGGGGAAGTCATGGAATTCAAAGAGAAACAATGAAAGAAAAAATGAATATTCTCATTAAAGTGAAAGGAACTTGGACCTCTTATCAAGCTGAGTAGAAATTTTCCATTTTGATCAAACCCCACATAATACACACTCTAATTGTGCAAATTGTTTTCCTTATTTCTAAGAACAAGATCATCACTACTCCTTGATATATCATACTTAGATATATAAAACTCTTACTAACCCTAGAACCATTTTCAAGTTATGAATTTGAATCGAAATTGAACCCAAACTCCCTATTTTTCCAATCCATGTCATTACTCCTTCATATATCATCCTTGGATTTAGAAAAAATATTAATAACCCTAAACCCATTTTCAACTTATAAATCTAAATTAAAATTGAACCCAAACTCTCTCCTTGTTTTTCTTATCCATGTTTCCCCACTCCAGCCGTGGTTTACTTTAGCATTATGTTTCCCCACTCCAGCAGGTTTACTTTAGCATTATGTGATGTTAAATCAATCCCTAAAATCAAATCCTTTGATTCATTTCTCGTAAAATCAAATACTTTGATTCATTTCTTCTTAATTTTATTAAACTATTTACTATGATGATATGGTGATATCCACTTTTTTTTAATATCTTCTTCCTTAAATCAAGCTTGTTCTTTTTGAAATCCCTCTTCACTTAGCAAGTTCATTTTTTTTCATATACATCTATTTGAGAATTGTGGTTTTTTGTGTATGAACTACACAATTGCCTCATTCCCTTATATCCCAGTAGTTACTCATCATGGATGATACCAAAAGAGAAAACTTTCAATTGATGCTCAACCATATAAAATGTCATTTTAATATACTATTTATGAATGATATTAAATAGATATTTTATTAGATATCCATGAACCATCCAACTAACTTCTTTTATCTTTAATCAATGTATGATCGTTATTCATCTTTGCATTACTTTTATCTTACATTAAAGATAAGCTAGTTATATGAGGAATTACTCATCATGAATAATATCATAGAGGAGAATTTCCATTAGTGTTTAACCATACAAAATATCATTTCAATATACTATTTGTATGCTATATTCAATAAATATTCTACTAAATATCCATGAACCATGTAACAAATTTCTTTATCTTTAAATAATTTATAAGCATAATTCATTTTGGTGTTACCTTTCCCCCAAATATGCTAGTTATATGAGCAATTACGCATCATGGATGATACCAAAAAAGGACTTTCTATTATTAATTAACCATTCAAAGTATCAATTTTATACACTATTTATAAACTATATGTAATAGATTTTCTATTAGCTATCCATAAACCATCTAACAAATTCCTTTATCTTTAAGTAATTTATCATTTAGAATTCATTTTGATGTTACCTTTCCCTTACTTTATAAATATATTAGTTTTATGAGAAGATGATATCCAAGAAAAGATTCCCATGGATACTTAACCATATAAAATATCATTTTAATATACTATTCATAAACTATATTTAATAGATTTTCCATTAACTACCTAACAAACATTTTTAATTTTTAAACAATTTAGTATCATAATTTCTTTTGACATTAGGTTTCACCTACCTTAAAGAAACCTATTATTATTATTCTTATTATTTACTTAAATATTATATATAAAATACTCAGGTTAATGTAAGAAATTATATTCAAAATAAATTAAATTTATATTAAAAAAAAAAGATAAATATGTATATTGCATATGACGAATAAGAATATATATATTTTTTCTTCTATTTTAAAACATGATTGGAGAGCATGACAACCATTCCTCATTCCTCTAACCATCCAAGAAAAACCTAATTTACTTAAAAAATTAACTTTATTATTTTATTTATTAAAATTTATAAAAGAAAAATGTCATTGCATCATCACATAAATAGAAATATACTCACTCAAATGAAACCTAATTGAATTTTTTCCTAAACTAAAATGTAATTCATATAATTTCATGTTAATCACATATTAATCAATTTCACATTATAGTAAACCAAACTAATATAATAATGATAATGATGAGTACGAGAATACTGAAATGCATTCCTTTGATATATTTGAAATACCCATATCCCAGTATTCAAAGTTGTTTTTTATCGTTATAAGTCCTCTAAAAATCAGTTGATCGGTGAAATTGACTGGTGCATATCATTGAGTGATATTGTCAGTGTTGATCAGTGAAATTTGGGATGCTTAATATTTCAAAACCTACTCACCATTTTCCCACCGTAAAACAGGGCCAAATTGGACAAAATAATCATCAAATTTCGTTTTTTCTCCGATACAAGACTCGCATGGCCCGCTAATGATTTGACAAAACAAACAGCATTACACAAAACAAAAAGCATCACACCCTAGAAGGCAAGTAGCATCAAAGCATTATCACGGGCACCAATATTATTTTCCTACACACTTGTATACAAAGAAACTACCCTTACTCTAATTGAATTCAATCAGATCAAATATATGTCCAGATCTTACCATCTAAAATGGTAATAACGAGCCACAACCAGAATTTTCTGGTTTTTAGAATTAGTTTAGTTAGAGGAATCAAATCTGTTGATTTAAACCTTCACAACCATCACAATCCTGTCTATATAGAAAAAGAGTTAGATAGATAGGCTTATAATCTTAATTAAGCTCTGGAATGCTCTCTAACGATGGTCTCCATCCACGGCTGCTGCATCTTCTTGTGACACCATAATCTTATCTATATAGAAAAAGAGTTAGATACATAGGTTTATAAGCTTAATTAAGCTCTGGAATGCCCTCTAACGATGGTCTGCATCTTCTTGTGACACCATAATCTTATCTATATAGAAAAAGAGTTAGATAGATAGGATTATAAGCTTAATTAAGCTCTGGAATGCCCTCTAACGATGGTCTGCATCTTCTTGTGACACCATAATCTTATCTATATAGAAAAAGAGTTAGATAGATAGGCTTATAAGCTTAATTAAGCTCTGGAATGCCCTCTAACGATGGTCTCCATCCACGGCTTCTGCATCTTCTTGTGACACCATAGTCTTCTGTAGCCACCTTAGGTTGAAGCCGAAGCAACCGTGATTTCTCCCCTATACAACCATCCGAAAGAAGAGTTTGCAGTTCTCGTTTCGAGATGACCATCTTAACCCTAATAATACCGCTTTCATCCCGCACACAGTTAACCGAAAATTCCTTGTGGCCCGTGAATTGTTCAGAGAGCTCTCCGGATCGATCGCGAGATGGCACACAGTTACCCATTAATGATTAATGCCGATTGATTTCTCATACAATGAGATTATGCGAAGCGAATTCCTTGGCAGGGCCGGGAATGAATCTGTAATACAGCGGAAGCGATAGAAAAGGTTTCCCATAGAACCAGATTTGTAATGGAGGGGACGAGCATATGTGGTAGGGAAGAGGTTGGGCCCGGCCAGGCTGATACGGAGAGTTGTTGGGGTTTATTAGTTATTTAGGGTCCGCAATGTCTGACCTTCCATGTGCGTCCGGTAGCCTCCGACTTCCCATCAGCATCACACACCTTTATGTGGACAGCTGTCACTAGCGCCTAGTTCCAGCCATGTGGAGGTTGTAATCCTTTTGATGCGTAATAACTAGTAAAGAGATGGGGATTTATCCTCCCTCAGCCTCGCCGGAGGCAATGGCAGAAGAAGAAATCACGGCCTCCACAGTAATCCCTTGTCGGAATGCTTCGAGTTTAGATTTGTGAACATCGGCGCCATCGAAGGAGTCGGTGGTAATCCTATTACCCATTTTAATAGAGTGGTCATGACGTTATTTCCATGGGCGAAAACCTATCTACTCTGAAGTAAAGTTTCTCTTAAGCTTGAGTGACAGGTTTGATAATAGGTAGTAATTTTTTTTTTTTATGTGAATAGATGTTGAATGTGCCGTCGAAGGAGTCGGTGGTAATCATATTACCCATTTTAATGGCGTGGTCATGACGTTATTTCCATGGGCTAAAACCTATCCACTTTGAAGTAAAGTTTCTCTTAAGTTTGACTGACAGGTTTGATAATAGGCAGTAATTTTTATGTTTTTATCCTATCCACTTTGAAGTAAAGTTTCTCTTAAGCTTGACTGACAGGTTTGATAATAGGCAGTAATTTTTATGTTTTTATGCTGAATAGATGTTGAATGTGGTAAAATTTATTCTATTTTTGTTTAGGTTTTATAGTTAATTTATTTTATTTTTCTTTAGGTTCTATAGTTTTAGGTGGTTGGGTGGATTGTTTATTCTTTTCTCATTTTAAATTTAATTTAATTTTTTTAGGGTTGATTGGTTGATATCTTGTGATACGACTGGAAGGGTATATGTCTTAATGTGCATTGGTTTTTAGGGGTGATAGGTTGATATCTTGTTAATTGTTTGACTTATTTCAATTTCTGTGCCCTTTGAAAAAGATTTTGATCACTGCATTAATGCAGAATATCTCATCTCACGTTATTGTAAGCGATAACAACCTTTAAGGGTGGCGGTTATTTGGAAGGGACAAATTAGCTGCCACAACAACATATGAAGACAGCATGACAAAATCGGCCCAAACATCTCAAAACAGCTCGACAAAAACGTCCCACATTGAGATGCCTTATAGTACCAAGTGTTAACAGCAACAGCTTATGAGTTGTCACTCACATTTTGTGATCTGAATGAGAAGTCATCCTTATGCGTAGGGACTTAAGAGCTAACACGAATTTAAGGGGTTAAATAAAGGAGTGGTTTATAATGTGATTTTTTGAGATTTTGGTGACGGAGGAAAAAATTGAGGTTAAATCTTGATTTGTATTATTTAAAATGGTTTTTTAACTACATATTTGGATTCAACACTTTGAAAAAACCCCTGGGATGCTTTGATTGTGCAGAAACTAGCTATCAAACTTCGGATTCCAATAAATTGCTGCCAGATTTTGACCAGAAAAACCCACCAGAAAAACTTCCAAAAAATTACATTATAAGCAATTGCTTAAATAAATGTTTTTTTGACCCCAAGTCGCTTTCTCACATAGAGTGGTATAAGGTTTACCATAAACCGATAAAGTCTGAATGATTTTTTTATTTATGTATACCCTATTATTGGTTATCATCAGTGATGTAATAGTATATTTAACATTTTATAATAATTATAAATAATAAATTTTTTATTGAGGGATTTCAAATCTATATAATTATTTTTTATTTATATTTTATTATTAGTTATTATTGGTAATGTAGTAGTGTTTAACTTGTTATAATAATTAAAATTAGTACAACTACATAAAAAAATATTAATACACTGGATATAGTCTAAAGTTTTATATATAATAAAAAACTGTTGCAACACAAAGTCTTGGTTTACGAGTGTACACATTTACTTGTTACACATTTTATTGTAAAATGGACCATTTTTCTAAATAAAAATTGTTTATGTATTAACTTCTTTGTCTAATTAGAATATGAACTTATTAGAATTGGAAAAATCTAAAATATCTAAGAAATTGGTGGGCCGGGAGCCATGTCACATGAATTTAATTTAATTTGAGAAAAAAATGGAATTACACATCTTATTGTAAAATAGACCATTTCGTTAAATAAAATATGCGTATATGTTAATTTCTCCATCTAATTAGAATATGAACTTATTAGAATTGGAATAATCTCAAATCCCTAAAAAATTGGTGGGCAAGGAGCCAAGTGGCACAAATCTAGTGTTTTAAATTGATTAAAAGTCAATGCAACCTAACAAACTACGTAACACACAACTCTTGATAAGCATTAAGACTAGGCATATCTTGAGCATATTCTTGTGAAAATTAATCTAGGCTGTCAATTAGAAAACCTGAAATAAGTCAACACATCCTCATCCACTTTAAGTTGAAATAAGAAGTCTTCCGCAAATAATAATTTCTTTTAGTTAATAAATGTATTTGTTATGTTTTTTTCTCAAAATCTCATCAACATAGTTATTATATTTATAAAGATGATGGTGTTAAGTTAATGAGACATTTATTAGGAATCTATTGTTATTTATCTTATTTGTTTAGTTGTGATCGACATTCCTAAGTAAATGCTATAGGAAACAAAATATTATTATTATTATTATTATTTCCAGAATAAGTGTTTTATATTTTTTATTTTATAACAAATTATATTCCTATATTAATAGTTTAGCTTTTGGTGAAATTCTTATTTTCCAACTTAATTTTATTGAAAATAATTTCACTTAATTTAAAAAAATGCAAGTTCAATAAAAAAATGCAAGTTCAATCAAAGAAAATCATGTGTAAGATCTATTTCATTGTTTGTGTAACTAGGTTAATTAAGAGACATAAATTTCTAACATTTAATAGAGATACTTACTAATCTTACCAAATTTACCGAGTTTATTAATGATTTCAAAACTGGGGTTTGACACCCAACACACATGGCTTCAAAAATCCGCTCGAAAAGAACTATACGCTCAATTTGTTCATAAATTAAGGGCCTTTAACAGTGACCTATTTAGAATCGAACTTAGGGTGAAATTTGAGAATAAAGTCATAACCTTTTCCATATTAACAAATTTCCACAATAACCATTATAAAGAAATGAATGGATGTATAGTCCATGACATTAGTTTTTCATTTACATCTGTGAATCCTTATATTAGTAAATGGTATTATGTCTGAAAATGTAATCTTGTTCCACCTTCAAGGCCCATATAGGATTAAGCTTCAAGACCCAAAAAGTTGTCTTAAAGTTATCTTATCCATGTAAATGATGAGATATGAGATGTAAATAATTAAGGAAAATTGTTTAAGTTTATATGAATGATAACATTAATATTATCGTAAGGCATTTTTCAATTACGATATTTTTAAAATTGAAAGCATCTTTTTAGCCGAGGATATTGGGATCCCAATAGAAGAAGAATATTTCAGAACTACAAAGGAGGACAAGCCAACTCTCCCTTTTGAATTCTACCACCATACTTACCAAAAGACTTGTTCATATTTGTTGTTAGAAAAAACCCTAAGTTCATCCCACGTGGAAGGAAATCACCACCACGATTGTAACTCCATGCCTAGTTCTAATATTTTAATAACTGTTCTAGATTATTTGTATAGTGTATTAGATTTCCATCTCAATTGTAATTTTCTAAAATTGGAATGAAATGCCATTTTCCATATATATATATATTTTTGTGGGTTTCTTTATTGTAAAAATGCATTTTAAACTTAATAATTTAAAATTTTCAATATGAGTATAACATTCAACATTTAAATTTTTATAATAATTTATTTTTAAATAAAAGATTAAAATCAAATATTTACTTATAGTTTATCTAGAATGATCTATTCAATATTTGATACCAAAATTATTTGATACCAAAATTTATGGAGTGATAAGAAAAAATATCTTTTATAATGGCTAAGTTAGCAGGATAGTGTAGCTTCTTTGTATATTATGGTTGTCCCTACTAGTTTTTTTACCTTCCATCTAATTAGAAACAATTTATCCAACTCTTGTGATTCTAAGAAACCTTGGTTTCCTAATATTTTATGGAAAGATTTCCTAGAGTTAAGTTAACCATTTTGGCCATTTCCAAAATTTTGACAGTTCTAGTCCTTTCCATGGTTCTCCCCACCTTTTCTAAAAATCCTTTGCCTCACCCTCACTTGTTCAATCCCATTACTCCCAACCCCCCACTCAAATAGATTCATCACCCTCAATCAACCTCATTATTTGTCATCAACTACTACTAGATATTTGGTAAGAGTAAATCAAAATAAATTAAATTATTAAATAAATTAATAAAATATTTAAAAAAAAATTGTCGGTCTTCTTTCTCTGGCAAGTTATAAGTAAAACTTGAATATTTTACTTAAAATTCATGAAAACTACCATATTCATGTGATAAATCATACCAAACTACCATATTCATGTGATAAATCATACCAACCAATAAATCAATCAACCAGGTTATTTAATGCTACTAGATATTTACCTATGCAATATACTTTCCATAATTATTCAACTATTAATCACATAATTAATAGCCCAATTTAGTAAATAATACTTCAAGTAATTGTACTAGTGTACATGCACAATATATGCATGCATAACTAGTGTACACTTAACTTGCACAATGATAAACAATCACTACACCTAATGTGTAATTATTGTATGTTCACAACCAAGTATACAATTCAATCTAGTAATGCATTACACTTTATTTTTATTTTTCATTTCAAATTGTTGAAGTAATAGGTTGAATGTGTTAGATAAGAGGTTAAAGTGTGACTTAGAGTGGTAGTGTCTTTTATGGATAGATTTAATATTAAATTCTATTAAAAAATACATATTCATGGTTGGAAGAAATTATTTTATTTTTGAAAATTTTGTTCAAAATATTAAAGATTACTCACTATCATGGTTTAAATACAAAATAATTAAGAAATAATAATTTTATTTGTGGAAATTATATTCAAAATGTTAAGTAGTACATTTCCTATATTATTCCTATTAAGTAGGAGACTAAAGTGCAATTTTGAGTAGTATTGGTTTTATATACATGAATAAAAATTAAATGTTATTAAAAAGTACATAACTATATTGGGTGTAGCATATTATAATATTATAACAAAAAGGAATATTGGTTTTCTTGTAGATATTATTTAGGTTGAAACTATATTTTGATTTTGAACTAAGAGTTACAATTATTTTGATTATCTTAAAATTCATTTTCCTTGAAAGTAAAGAAATAGATTACTAACCTAAGATATATAAACATTTAGCCAGAAAAAAGAAAATTTCCTTCTTATATACAACTAAATATAATCAAAATAATATAATTTTAAATAAATAAAAATATTAACAAATATTTTGAAATAATAATTATTTCACAACTAAAATATAAAGTATTTTGTTTTTTTTTAATTAAATTAATTAAAATTACATAATTTATATTCTTAATTTTATCTCTTCAAAATTTTGCTAATTTTCTTTATATAAGGTTCTTAATCTATTGTGACATTTTAAAAAAGCAGTAAATCTAGTTACAGAGAAAAAGGCAGCGGCAAAAAATTTAGTGAGATTACTTCAATTCACCCAGCAAATACCGGCTGATCCGGCGGCTGAATTGATTATCCCGCTCCAACTGCGCTGCCCCTTCGCAGTAACTGCGTAGGCCTAGATGGAGCTCTCTGAGGCTCTGCATCAACTCTGTGCCCTCTCGGCTGATCCAGTGGCTCCCGTCAAATTTCGAACTTCGACTGGAAGACAACTCTGCCTCTGCGCTGACCCTCCTGGCTCTGCGTTAATCACTGCGTGGGCCCTCCATGTTCAAAGGAAAAACATTGACACTGTAAAACGAATCCCGCCTAATGTAAAGGAAAAACAATGAAACTCTAAAACTAATCCTGCCATCTGTATAGTATGAAATGGGTTGAAAAGAATAGAAAGGATACCATCATTACCATTTTCACTTTTTATTAATCATAACGTTACGTTGACTCGTTTTAATTTCTGTAGTATTTGAAAATATCTTGAGGAGTGCATTAATGCATTATGTCTCATTCACCGTTATTGTGAGCACTAGCAACCTTTCAAGTGTGGCGATTATTTTGAATGGACAATTTAGCTGCCATGACAACATATGAAGACAGCAGGACAAAATCAGCCCAAACATCTCAACGTAACTGGACAAAATCGGCCCACCATGAGAAGCCTTAGTATACCAAGTGTTAACAACAACAGTTAATGAGTTGTAAGTCACATTTTGTGACATGAATGAGAAATCATTATCTTGCACAGTGACTTAAGAGCTAACGTTAGTTTAACGGTTTAAATAAATATTTCGGACCCCAAGTCGCTTTCTCACATACAATGATAGAAGATTTACCATGAACCGAAAAGTCGGAGTTCACTGTTTTATTTATACCCTATTATTAGTTATAATAGATGATGGAGTAGTGTTTAGCACTCTATAACTTTTTTATAATAATTAAAAATAATCATTTCTTTTACTTATAAATAATCCAAACATTAAATCAGTGTATAGAGTTTTTTGTTTTTAAGACCAGAAATCTATCTCTGTAACAATTTGATGGTGGTAACAATTTGATGGTGATAAATTTATACATTTGTTTATTTGAATTCTATTGTTATTTTATCTTGATCTTATTGGTTTAGTTGTGATCAACATTTCCTGGTATGTGTTGTATGAAGCAAAATATTTTTTTATGATGATTCTTTTTCTATATTTTTTTTGTTAAGTTTGGTAGATTCATCCATTTTCTATTATATATTAGGCAAATTTACACCACACAGGTTGCCCGGTGGCCCCAACTTGCCCCGAGCGGAAACCGAGTCTGTTGGCCATTGGTTAGCATTATAAGCCATCCAAAAACAAAATGTTTCAGTCTTTCTAGCCAAGTTAGGTAAGTCTCGATCTCATGTCTAGATACTACATAACTGTAAAAACTAGCATATACAACAAGAAAATTAAAAGATAATTGCATAAACAAAAACTATGCATGGGGAATCTAATCTTTCTGCTCATCAGAGGCAGATGCAACAGGAGCATGATCTTCAGCAGTCACCCCTACCATTCCATACAGCTGCAGAATGCAAGGGATGTGGCGGCCAATTCTATCCATCTTGATGTCCTGTTTATGCAACTGGAAGAGGATTTTCTCCATATCTTTTTTATAGATTGGCAGACCCTGCACTGTAATTGCCATCCCCATAGAGATTTGTTCCATTGCTTTTCCAAGAAGGCTCTTCATTAAGAAATACAGATAGAGGGTGTGTTTAAACTGAGTAATTCTCCCACAGGTATTCCTTGGATCTGGAACCAGTGACCTCCAATTATCAAGCTCATCCTCTAATTGACTTTCCTGCTTAATCTTCACTTCCCAGTCTTCCATCAACTTCTGAATTCCCGCGTCTGTCCTATCTCAATATGTCATTGCTTCCTCGCTATGAGGTGCTCTACAAGCTTCTAACCCCTACGAGCTTCCAACGTGCTTGACCCTTTATTTGTCCAGGGGGCCAGGCCTCTCCTACCACGCTCGCATCCTCTCGCTGCTCAAGCCCTAACCTGTGTAGTAGAGCCCTGTTGACATCCAAATGAAGCTAGATTCATCAAACCTTACTCAACACTCCACCTTTGCCATTCATGCATTGTCTCCCTTACATACATCTTCGCCTGAGCGTAAGGGTAGCCCAGAGACCGCACTTGTCCAACAGAAGTGGATTTCAGACTCTTCTCCTAGGGCTCCTCATAGTACCCATCCCCCTTGTTATGGATCATATGCCGATCATCCCACTATGTCTGGAGCCAAGTCCACAGGCCCTTCCAGATCCTAGCGAGATGCTTGCAATTATACTTTCTTCTTGCACCCTCAGCGAGCAAATGTGAGTCATGGCTTCACTTGCCCCTCTGCCCAGATTGTCGCCTGGGGTCCCTTGCTTTGCCCTGAGTGCCAAGCAGGTTTCCATTTTCCCAAAGGTCACTCTGAATCCTACTCCCATGGTTGTATTCCAATCCCCCTACCCTTGGCTCTTTCCTGCCTTTCTCTTCATCACCCAGCCCCCTAGGAATTGCAATACCACTATCCTTTATCCCCCTAGCCTGAGAAGCTAAAGATAGACCCAAATATCTTTGCAGCCCACATTTTCCCACTCCGCAACCATGGTTCTAGGTCAATTGGGAGAGAATCACAATGCAGAACTAGGCCATGGCATGCCCTTTCTGCCCCCAATGCTTCCCATACAATGCTAATCCCCATTGCGTTGGGTGCTTTCCCCTTCCTTCCCCAGCAGAACCCTTGCTAGATCGTGGAATCAACACAGGAGTAGGACCAAATTACATACTTGTAATCTGTCTTTTGTTCGCAACCAAGGTTCCTTTCTTGCCTTCGCCGTTTCCCAACTCTGAATCGCCTCCCGTATCCACATCTTCTCTCTCCTATCTTGCACATTGAATGACTAACCCTTCTCCACCACCGTTCCCTATTACTTTCTCCTACACCTTGCCCACTCACCATCCATGCATTCATTCCAAAGGACACCGCGCCCCCTGCCTTGAGCATGTGGGGGTTGACGGTCATTATGGCCTTCGTACTGCCCATATCAAATCCTAGTATGGCCTCTTTAACATCGACCTGCATCCTGATCGGGAACTTGAATTGCCTGACTTCAACTTTCTTGGTTCTGTCTGAGGTCTTAGGCCAAAATTGCCTCCAGGGTTTCAAATGTTATATCCCAGGGTCGAACCAACCATTGCTTTTCCATCTTGTCCTGTTGATGGTATTTTTCTATAATTTTATTAATATTATTATGAAAATATTTTATAATTAATTGTCTTTTTTGAGACTTGGTATTTTATATTTTGATTTCTAAAATAAACTAAAAAATTTAAAATCAAGTATCTCAAAAGATGTCTGTAAAGGATTTGTTGAAATTCTTATTCTTAAAAGTAATTATATGAAAAATATTTTTACTTAAATTAAAAAAAATTCAAATTCAATCCAAGCCAAGATCATATGTAGTTTGTGGACCTAGGCTAATTAAGAAACATAAAGCTCTAGCATTTAAAATAATTTTTTAGTAATCTTACCTAAGTTACAACCTTTGTTAATTATTTCAAAGTTGGGGTTTGAAACCCAACACCCATAGCTTCATAAATGGCTTGATTCGTTCATAAATTAAGGGTAATTAACAATGACCTATTCAGAATCCAACTTACGGTGAAAACTGAAGATAAAGTCATAACTTTTGCATATTAACAAATTTCCACAATAACCATTAGAAAAGAACTATAAAGATGTATAGTCCATAACCATTTTTTTGTTGGAGATTTAATTCCTACCTGTCTTGTGCATATTGAGTGATATTCATCATCATAAATGTAATTGTTACATGAGCTATTTGATTGTTCATTAGTTGGATTTGAGAGATTTAGTCCAAATAAAATTGATACTATTTTAGTGTTTCGTTGAGATATCTTCTTAACTAATTGATTATGTAATTAATATGGTGCTTATCTCTTAAGCCAACACTTGATGTATTTATATATGTATTTAACATAATGAAATATGGTTTTTTGGTGTGCAATTAATTTTCTAAATTGTTATCAAAGCCTAGGCTCTGGGTGGTTCCCTTAAAGGAGCCACAATTTGTGGAAAGTAGATTATTTGTTTGTAAATAATTGTTGTTGTGTGAAAATAAAATGTGAATGTGTGACCAACCATGTAGAGATTTATTGTTTGTGAGATAGATGAGAAACATCGATCTTCATCTTAATTGAATACTATTTGGATTTGCCTAGGCAAAAGAGGAAGCCACTTCTAACATCAGTGAGGGGGTCATGGCTACAAGCATCTTTGTCAACCTAGACAAAGAACTTGTTGATATTTGTAGTGATCATGTTACTTTTCCATGCCTTTTTTCCCTTTCTTCATGTCTTTGGGATCCTCGTCATTGAGTCTACTTTGGGTCTTTGGATATTCCAACCTTGTTTTATTTTGATTTTGGTTAGTTGTTGGGCAATTAGATCTTCTAAGTAGCGATTCATTTAACCTTACTGAAGACAAGCCTTAATTGAATTAGTTGCTCCAACAAACTCATAATTTCATGGTGTATCCATGTTTATCAGGGTTGACCTGGATTTTATTACATTGAAATTGAAGTTGTGAAGAATTGAGCTACTTGCAGACTTATGTGTGGATGGCAAATTGTGTGGACTGTGTATAGTTATGCATGAATGGGAAGTGAATGTATAACGTAAAGGGTTTGATTTGTGCCAATTTGAGTTCAACCCAAAGTCATTTATTAAACCCATAAAAAACAAAATGGTGTGTTAATGGGCATGATATTATATAGAATCCAACACCATAATAGTCATAGAATCTACGATTGCACCCAATGTGGGTACTCTTACAACCTACTTGTGTTATGCTTTTGTTGTGTACTTTTGATTGGTTTTTCCCCCATGGAATTAACTCTTTGAATGTTTAATTTGCTAGTATCATCATTTTTATCGTGATATGGATGTTGTTGAAAAAGTATTTGGAGGTTTTTGTTACATATTTCCCTTGTCATAGTGATGTACAACCACAAGTAATGGAAACATAGCTCCAGGTTACTGAGCACGAGCTTTAGTTGTCGAAAAATGTTACAATATCATGGAGGAGCAAGAGTAAAGTGCATTAACAGTGCCTCTAATAGATCAACATTGTGAACTCTGAATATTGTTTCTTCATATATATGAAATAATTTGCAGATAGGTTTTGTTGTACCTCTGAGTTGATAATGGTCAGCTATCAAGCCAGAGGATCTAAGATAATTGTTCTGGGGGTTTTTGATTTAATTTGGAGGACCAATAATGAAACATATATAACACTGTAATGCCTAACCTTTTCAATAATATTAATCCCAAAGTAGAGGGCTGCTATAAAATTTCACACAGTGATAAAGATTGAATAATGGTGAGCAGAAACAAAAATTAATATGATTATCACAATTTTCAGATAGAAAACTATGTAATCATAAGTGTGAAAACCTCTTACTGATGTTCATAAGGTTCAAGAGAATATGCTTATGCTTACAACAAGATGATGATGATTTACAGAGAGAATTAATTAAACAGAAAGCCCATTAATACATTCTCTTTATAGATTATCAATTCAGAAGCTTATAGCAATACATTGAGACACAATTATTCCTACCTAGGTATCTCTATAAGACATAAGAATATGAAGAAAAACATAATGTGTAACACTGGAAAAACTTATAAGAAACACAAACTGTGTAAAATTGAATTAAGAATCCTTTGTTTTGTATTAAGGGTCCAAAAAAGTCAAGTACATCAAGTGTTTTGAAATGCTTCATCAAGGGTGAAACCTTCTTCAAGAGTGCAACCTATCTTCAATGGTTAACCTGGTTCAATGGTGAACTCATAATAACTTGTGAAGAGAGTTATTTATGCAACAATAGAAAATATCCTAAACTGCTTTTACAAAAATAGATATTGTGAAATCAAAATAAAGATGCTAGTTGATCTGGCACTATTTTGAGGCTGTGCTATTGGTGACTATTATTGAAAAAACTGAAAATTGTTGAAACTAGCTGATTGTTCTTGTTATTTAAGTTCTTTTGTCTTTTAGACTTTGATCTTTTTCCCTTTAAGTTGCTTGCCTGCTTGATCTTCATGCTGGATGTCATTTTTACTTATGACCTTTCATCTGTTTGTCTTTATCTTCCTCCTTTGTTTTAGCATTTACTGTGAAAATTGTTTGTTTTGACATTTACTGTGTAAATGTTTCCTTATGCTCTGTCTTTGGTTTAAACCTGATTTATGTTTGTATAGAAAAATCATTTGAATTCATTTCTCGAGAATCTGGAGCAAACATGTTTTTTAATTAGTATCAAATTGTTTTTCTGAACTTTTGGCCTTCTGCTAATCACTTGCAAAATACAACAATTGTTAAGAAAAACACAGGCTGACATGGAGGGCAACAATGGCTTCAGGGAACAAGATAGTGTATGGACAGAGTCCTGGCAATGTTTGGAAGGTAATTGGAGGCCCAATTTGGTTGTAGAGGCTCAGGGTGGCGCAGGTGAGGTTAAATAGGTTTCACTGAAAAACGAGAAAAAAGAGTGAAAATGAGGGTTTTCACATTTAAATGGTTAACGGTTAACTTTGGCGTGAAAATTCATAATTGTTAACAGTGAGTGGTTTTAGCCTACATGGGGAGGTGGTTTCATTTCTCATTTCACTGCTTTTGGCTGTGGGGTGGTTTCTCTCCAAGGGCACGCGAGTTAACGTCAGACTGCAACGTAATCACAAGGGGCTCGAGCAAAACCATGAATCTCGTGTTCTCTCGGGTGGGTAAAGTTCGGATATTGGGAGCATGCGATATGGATGCACGCCATTAGATTTGGGAGTGAAAGAGCTAACGACTATCGCATGGTGAAGTTCCACAAAGGGCAGATGCGCGGAGAATAGCGGGGCCTGGGGGACAATTACAAGTGATTTGTAATTATTTTATGATATAAGCGGGCATTAAACATAAGCGAGTTTATGGAGTTGGATCGGAGTTAACCGCGATGGGGTTTATTTAACCCTACCAAGGGTGGTGGGTTAAAAGAGTTCTTATATCGGGAAAAAGGTGATTTGCAGAGGTTTGTCAAGTATTGCTGGGTTTAATAAAACTTTAGGAAAAAGGGGTTTTATGGGTTTTTAGGGAAATTAGTAAGTATGTAGTGGGGGATGAAATGAAATGAGGGGAAGTTAACCAAATCAACTTGTGAACATCTTTTCACTTTCATAACTGCTCCTGCACACTGAAACATTGAATTAAGCATGATAAATGTGCTTATGCTTCAATCAAATTTGTACTTCTGCAACCTTTCTTCTACCTACCCTTTACTTATCCTAACATTTTTCTTCACTTAATTGGGTGCATTTAGGCTAGCAAACCCTTTTCTTTCATTTTTCTTTTGAAAAGGAAACTATCTAATTCTAACCTTATAACATCCAGGGGCTTAGATTAAACTGATAAGCTCCTTGTTATTCTCTACCTAACTACTGAACTTCCAAGATTAAACTGTTTGGCTAGATCTTTATTCTCTAACTATAAACATGAAATTTAAAGCATGAAATAGTCAAGATTAAAATATTTGACTGTCATCGGTTGTGGCATTTATGACAAGCTGCACACAACCATTATTTTGCATTATAAAGTAAAAAGTAGTGGCACTTAGACTTGCACGCTTTCTGAATCTGTTTTTTGTTTTTTTCTTTTCTCTCTAACCTAACATTTTATTTTTGCCTTCATTTTTAGGGCATTTATTCTAACATTTTCTTTGATATGGACATATTTGTCAAAATATTTCCTAACAATTTTATTCAGTATTCTTTTTGTCCATATCCCAGCTTAACATTTTTTGAAAAATATTTCTATTTTTTTGGACTAATTTATTCTAACTTATCAAAACCAAAAAATACTACAACATTGGCTCCATCTAGGCACTCCTTTCTCCTGTAGAATGTAGAGAACCTGCAAAGCCATGTGCCTTATCCTCGGGCTATGTAGTCTTTTTCTATGAAAAATCACAGTGACAGCTTGAAAAGTAAAAGAAACAATGGTAGTAATGAAATCTACTTCAACTTCTCAATACTGAATGTAATGTTTGAGAAACCTTCAATTTACAGGATAAGTGGAATATAGCCCCTCAAGATTTTGTAGCACAAAAGTGTTGTTTCCCTTCACTTCAACAATTGACAAAGGTCCAAACCACAGGTTGTCAAACTTGCCATGTTTTCCCTTTTCTTCTCTCCTGGAATCCCATCTTAGAACTAGATCACCCTCCTTCGAGTCTCTTTCCTTGTCTCTTCTGTCAAACATGCTCTTCATCTTATTCTGATACTTTTTCAATTTGTATAAAACTTCATCTATGTTTCATTTAGTTCAATAATCTGATTTGTTCTCCTTGAAAAATCATCATGTTCATCTGTTGAATCCTGCAGGAATTTTAAAACATAGAAGGCCAAATTGGTAGGGAAGATTACATCTTTCCCATAAACTAACTCGAAAGGAGATTTTCCAGTAGATCTCTTTGGAGTAATTTTGTTTGCCCATACTGCATAAATTAAATGAGAGTCCCAACTCTTTTTATGGTCTGCTAGAGTCTTTTTCTATTACCTTTAGCAGACTTTTATTGGGGGATTTTTCAAGGCCGTTACCTTATGGGTAATGTTATCACCAAAATAGGTCCCTGATAGGCTGCTGACCAGACTATCTTAGTGTAACTATTTCAGACCAGACTCTTGGCTAAGGATTAGCCTCCCTAACCTGAGAGGGCTCTCTCAAAGATTAATGATATTGATTAATGATAATATAGATGGCTAACTCTATCTTGGTTTTGTGTGTTTGTAGGTTGAAAAGATGAAAGCTTGCTACCATTGGGCTATGGAGTCAGTGAGAAAGATAAGGATAACAAATAACTCTTCTTATAAAACTGAGGCTTGTATATACTTCAATGAAAGAATGACACATTAAGGAAAGTCTCAATAACTTGAAGTTCATAGGAATCAGAGCATGTGGGCATGAATTCTGAGTAATGATACATCAAGGTATTCAAAAGGAAAGAACTTGAAGGGATTGATCAGAGTTTAATACCTAAAGGAAGTCAGAGCATGAGTAACCATGAATTCTAAGTAATAAGTATTAAAACATTGAAGAAAAACATCCAAAGATAGGACCTAAGAACTCAATTCACCATAGTTCAACACTTAAAGGAAGTCAGAGCATGTTCCTCCATGAATTCTGAGTAATAAGCATTAAGACTATGGAAGTAAAACATATGAAAGATAAAAGATAAAGCTTACTAAAGTACACTAAGAATCTCAGCTTCAGAAAAGTCCAATTGCTTCTATATATATCAGTCCCTGCATAGCATCTACAAAAATAGTCTTCTTCTATAACATTTTCCAACCCCTGCTAATTCAGCCTCTTGCTCTATATATAGCATTTACAATTAGGATTCCATCATCCATCAACAAGAGAATTCGAATTT
>APFE031301891.1:88754-119916 GCA_000404065.3 Pinus taeda
AGGCAGCCGACTTCTCAAAATTGAGAGTCGACCCTCCTCTTTGCTTTCCTCATCTCTATGTATACCCTAATCAGCTGCTCTTCTTCTATCAAGCTTCAAGTTGCCCTGATGATGGATCCCAGTTGGGATTCGAAACGTTGGCAGGAAAATCTTATTACTGTGGAATCTCCGATGTCTGATTTAAAAATATTACACCACAGAAGTCTCAAATCCAGAATGAATACCCTCTTTTGTTTCAAAGAGTGGATTTGAATATACATAGATGGTCTCTTTAGGTTGTTTAGAAGTAGAAGCTTCAGGTCATTTAGAAGTGGAAGGAAATGAATAAGTGGTAGGGGATATGAAATCTGTTTGTTTGCATTCAGGTAAATGAACACCCAAGTCGGACTCAGTTTTGGGTTATCTTGGTGGTAGAGGGGGTTCTTGATGTGTTTCAAAAGAATGAATGAGGGAAGATGAATCTAAGTCAACTCCCCTATCTAATAGTTCAGAAACCCTAGAAGGTATTTATGTCAAATCAGGATCAGATGGAATATTACTAAAAGGATAAAATGGTACTAACTCTTCAAGATGCAAGGCTGAAGAAGAAGAAGAAGATGGTTGATGTCTCATTTTAGAACTGGCTTTTCTCACTAGTTTTTCAGGATCTGACAGAGGATTAACTAAGTCAAATTCTGAATGAGATCTGGTGTGCTTAAAAGGTGCTAGTTTGGGCTAGTGGAGTCGCTAGGTGACGGATTTTAACCTTTCTAGACCTTTCATCACCTTAAAGGAATAGAATGAATATCGTTGCCCTAGGAAAACTTAATGGAATTTGAATCCCCGGCAATGACACCAGACTGATGTTGTACCTCTGAATTGATAATGGTAAGCTATCAAGACATGACATCTAAGATAATTGTTTTCGGGGCTTTTGTTTTAATTTGGAGGACCAATGAATGAAATAGATATAACACTGTAATTCCTAATCTTTTGAATAATATTAATCCCAAAGCAGAGGGCTACTATAAAATTTCACACAGTGATAAAGCTTCAATAGTGGTGAGAAGAAACAAAAAATAATATGATTATCACAATTTTCAGAAAAAAAAATTGTGTAATCATAAGTGTGAAAACCTCTGACCAATGTTCATAAGGTTTAAGAGAATATGCTTATGATTACAACAAGATGATGGTGATTTATTGATTTAGAGGGAACTAATTAAACAGACAGTCCATTAATCCATTCTCTTTATAGATTATCACTTCAGAAGCTTATAGGAATAAATTGAGACACAATTATTCCTACCTAGGTATCTCTGTAAGACATAAGAATATGAAGAAAAACCTAATGTGTAACACTAGAAAAACTTATAGGAAACACAAATTGTGTAAAATTGAATTCAGAATCCTTTTATTTGTATTAAGGGTCTAGAAAAGTCAAGTACATCAAGTGTTTTGAAATGCTTCGTTGAGGGTGCAACCTTCTTCAAGAGTGCAACCTATCTTCAATGGTCAACCTGGTTCAATGGTGAACCCATAATAACTCATGAAGAGAGTTATTTATACAACAGTAGAAAATATCCTAAACTACTTTTACAAAAATAGATTATTGTGAAATCAAAATAAAGAGTGATAGTTGATCTGACACTATTTTGATGCTGTGCTATTGGTGACTATCACTGAAACAATTGTTGAAATTGGTTGATTGTCCCTATTATTTAGGTTCTGATGTCCTTTAGACTTTGATCTTTTTCCCTTTAAGCTACTTGCCTATTTGATCTTCATGTTGGATGTCATTTTTACTTATGACCTTTCATCTGTTTGTCTTTATCTGCCTCCTTTGTTTTAACATTTACTGTATAAATGTTTCCTTATGCTCTGCCTTTGCTTTAAACCTGATTTCTGTTTGTACAGGAAAATCATTTGTATTAATTTCTTGAGAATATGGAACAAACAAGTTTTTAAATGAGTATCAAACTATTTATCCAAACTTCTGGAGTTTTTCTAATCACTTGCAAAATACAACAATTGTTAAGAAAAACACAGGCTAACAGGGAGGGCCACAATGGCTTTAGGGAATAGGGTAGTGTATGGACGGAGTCCTGGAAATGTTTGGATGGTAATCAGAGGCCCAATTTGGTTGTAGAGGCTTAGGGTGGCGTAGACAGGGTTAAACAGGTTTCACTGAAAAATGAGCAAAAAGAGTGAAAACGAGTGTTTTCGCATTTAAACGGTTAATGGTTAACTTTCGCGCGGAAATTCATAATTGTTTACATTGAGTGGTTTCGGCCTGTTATGTTCCGATACCAATAGGTGTCATTTTTCATGATTGATTGTGGAAATACCAAATATGATCATCCCTTCAATGCTGCAAAGGTTCCATATTATCAATAAATCAAAATTTAAGATAAAGAGAAAAGAAAGGAATCCCAAAGAAAGACTAGGGAAGTGGCTTGTCAAAAAAACTACCACTGTACTACATGTTGTATAGAAAGTTAAGAAAATTGCAATCACTGACTTTCTCACAATGGATGAATAGTCAGACAGCTTAACCCTGGCTAGATCATGTTTAAATTTCTTGTTTTAGAATAGAGAATAAGATCTGCTCAAACAATTCAAGCTTGGAAGATCACTAGATGAGATAGAGAATTAAAGGGCCCAACTGCTCAATCTCAGCCCTTGGTAGAAATAAGGATAGATTTAGATAGGAGGACAGCCAAAATAAAAGAGGAAAAGCAGGGTTTGATAATTCAAATGCACCCAATTAAAGGAAGAAAAAATGTTAGGTGTTTTAGGTTGGGTAGGCAGATAATTATGAGGTTGCAGAAAGGAGAGTGATGTTCAGTTTAAAAAGTATCACAAGCATCATGGCAAAGTGGCAACAAGTTCAGTGGAGCATGACTGACTTCCCCTCTCATTTCCCCGACAAACTCTCAGCTTAAAGTTTCCCTACCCCTACTATATATAAAAAGCAAAAACCCCAAAAAAACACTATACATATCCCGCTCCTGCCTAATATGGCTATGTTTTAAAAAATTCCTTGGGAGCCATTGGTCTACCTGGGCCCAATGACAACCCACTACGTGCCCCACCGGGATTTGTTAGACCTTTGGTCAAACAAATAACCATACCCGCCGCGCAATAAACTGGGTTAATTAACATTTGGTTAATTAAAATACCATATCCGCATTTCTCGATAACCCAAAGTTTTTAACCCTTCAAACATTATTAAAACATTAAATTATCACGCGTGCTCCTTTCATAAACTTCTGACAACTCACCTTCCCGTCCACCGTTGGATCGTGTTCTTCGGATCCAACGCCCCTCATCAATATCGGAGGCGCCCCGATGTCCGGTCGTTAGTACCCGATGGTCGGCGGTATTCCTGCCGTACCTAGGGACATTTGTCATGTTTTCATTGCATCAGGCCCGCTCTGACATAAACTGCCCCCGTACCAAAGGCGGTCCGATGGAAACCATTTACCACCATTTGTCCTACCACTTGCGTCACTATCCCGTCAGCACCACGTCATCACCCGCGCTGTTGTTCATCCACCGTGTCTGCCATGTCATCACCCACATCAGCGACCACGTTAGCAACCACGTCACCTTATGTACTCCGCTATCGGACAAAAGCTACGTCATGCTGACGTCATCTTTAAAAAGTGCCAAAAGCCCGAAAAAGTCCAAATTTTGATAAAAACTTGGGAAATCAATGATTTTTGTTCATTTCTATTTGGTTGACTTGCGCACCCTCTGCATGAAAATTACGTCCATTTCAACACCGAAGTTACAGTCTACCACCCAGGCGAATCCACTTGGCAAACCCAGCCTCCTCCGCTCAGTCTGCAACCGAAACTCGTACCAGGCGTCCATATATCAGGTATTTACTCGGAATTCACTCGTAAACCCTGTTCTTTCCAAATTTTTCTGTCAGAATCGTCTGTACGACTAGAATTCCATCCAAAAACACAGTCCTGCCCCTATACCTCTGCATTGAAATCACCACTATACCCATTTGGTTGATAGTAACCCTGTCCAACTGTCGTTCCCTCTACAAACTTGCCCGTCGAGCTGCAATTCAAGATCTTTTTCCCGAATTTCACCCACAAATCCAACAGAATCAGTTTATAACTCCAGGTAAGAGCACAACCAGCTGACAAAAACAAGAATTTGCCAAACTTCTTTCCAAAACCACCTATCTGCATCCTCCCTTTGCAAAAGAATCCAAGAAATGTCCAAATGATGAATTAATTTGTCAAATCACCCGCAAAAGGAGGCCATTTTCACTGTTTTATCCAGCCTCCCCAATACGTTCTGCATAATTCACCTTTTCCACCATGAATGCTACCCAGTGAGGTGACTACAAGATAAAACTTAGTCTGCAAGATCCTGACAAAAGCCTTAGAGCCAGAGTTCTCTTTTCTGTTGTTTCATAAACCTATATTCTAGTCAAAACACAAACAATTGAAGCATGGAGGCTCTAGTGGCTCTCAACATTGCACCCTTGAATGCACCACATAAGGACTTGGAGTGGTTACCTCTGGCAGACAGGAACTTCCAGATTAAGGACATGATGGGTCTCAAGTCTCACCTGCAAACCTTTTGTCAATTTAGAAATAGCGACAGAAATAACACTGATGTCCTGAGAATCTGGGAATCCAACATGCCTATCTACTACCTCCCTTCAGTTAATGTGCTACCTGATTTCATTCATTTATGTTGTGCAAACTATGATCCCACACAAAGAGCAATCCTCACTCCATCTGGATCTGTAATGTTATGTATTACTCCACATTCCATAAATGAGATGTTGAACTTTGAGGCAACTCAGCCTCTGGTTCCTTTCACCATGAAACTCCTGCTTGATCAAGGTGCAAAGCTGCCTAGCTTAGAAATAACAAGACTAGGTTAGTTGTTTATGCAAGCACAGTGCCAGCCTGATCATCCTCCACCTTATCATCAAGTCTCATTCAATGAGACAGGGAAACTCCTAATAGACATGATATCCTACATTCTAGGATGCAAAACCAGTGAATCTGTTGATGAAACTGTGTTTGTGTTAATGTCCATGTTCACTCCAGGACAGCCCCATGCTGTCATGTACGACTATACCACCTTCATAGCAAACAAAATCCATGAGCAGTTTTTGGTATTGGAAAGAGAAAGAGTGTTCAAGTATACATCTTATATATATCATCTGCTACTGTACTATCATCCTGATAGTTTCCAAGTTCCTCTTAAGAAACTAGACTCCAAAGGAGAGAGGAGATCTGTCATTTTTTGGACCTCAGTTTTCCATGAAGTTCACCTCTCACATTATACATATTGTGAGTTTATTGACATGTTCATTCACCCAGCCACTTGCATGTTGATGATGAACTCCTCTTGGCAGACTCATTGCTGAAATGCAGAGAATTTTACATCTTTCAAGGGGCTACAGCATTGGTGATTGGTATTTCTACCAAAACCATACAGTGATCATGATTTATGGTTGTGAATTATCCCCCTACACGCTGCCAAAATATGTCCCCATGAGACTTTTTGCCTTGGAATATTTCAGGCAATGTAGTAGTGTAGATTTGACTCATTTCCATGGCAAAAACAAAAAGGCACAGCTCAAGATAAGACATCAATTGGGACCTTTTGTTTTCAATAAGAGGGAAGAAGCCTGGAATGATGTAGGCAAGATGCTAAGAGATGAACTCATGCTGAAACAAAGCTTTTTTTGGGCACCATATGACCTTGAACATTTCATAAGCTATAGAAGAGTAAAAAACAAGCTTTCAAGATATGTACACCAATGAATCCCTCACATTGAACAATATGCTAATCGACAGGAATGGGTAGAGGGCACACTAATTGAAGATCTTACTGAAGAAGAAATATTAGAAAAGGAAATGAAAGACTATGAGAAGAGAATTGACCTGGTTTATTTTGCACAGGTCCCTTTCACACAACCTCAACATATTGGAGCAAGTACATCAGCTGCTACACCTTCACAACAGTCGGCTCAAGAAACCACTCCACCTGTAGGGAAAGGTAAAGAAATACAACATTCAGAGCAGCAGAATACAATGGTAGAACAACCATCCACAATCCAGGAAAAGGGTCAAGAACAAGGCCCCTCAATGCAAGTAAAGGCAACCAAGATCCTTGTGCTACAAACCCCTCATAATGAGGAAAGAGCCAAAAAGAGGGACAGACCAAAAGAGACACCTACAAGGGCATCTACAGATTAGCAAGGTGAGAAGAGACAAAGGCTAAACCCCTACTGTGAGGAAGAATTCACAGAAGAAACAACAAGTAACCTTAGGGGTGAGGGAACTTCTGAACAGCAGATCCCTCCATTTTTGGAAACATCGACTAGCTCATTTCAGCAGGAGCAAGAGAGACAACCTGGTGCGGAGGTTACATCCACCAAGCAACAGAGTAAGCAAGGCTCTGATATCAAGAGAGCATTCATAGAAATCAAAGCTAGAAATGAACCAGTGAGGTTTCAGCTATATAACCAGTTGTTAAGAATGGCTCCCACCAATCAACAGAGGCTAATGGTAGCCTATGATATCCAAGAAGGGAAGATGACCCTTAGTAAATTCAGGCCCACTATATAGCGCCACAGTCAGCTACAATTATATCAGGACCAATCTGGAAGTTCTTGCTAAAGACATCCACCCAATAGACTAGATTGAGTTACATAAACAGGCTGGAGAAATGGTATACTCCACCTTGGCAGACAGAGCACTAATGGCTCATAGACTGCAAAACTCATTATATAACACTTCTGCCCAATTAGAGCTGGAAAAAGCCTCCTCATTAGCCAAGGATAATAGAATAAAATCCTTGGAAGAGATTATCATAGAATTGGGACATGATCCCAAGGATCCCAAAGGCGCACAGGCCTTAATAAAAATGAAGGAGGAAGACATATCAGCCTTGAGAAGACAACTCAAGCTGCCAGCTACAATACACCCTCAGACCATTGAGGTGGCACAGCAAAAAGAAGAGGAGGATGTGGTCTGTTTATTAATGAGATGAACCAAAGATTGCTGGATACAAAGAAAGCCTTGGAAGCAGCTCTATAAGGAAGACAGGAGGAGTTGGCCTCTCAGCCAGATCAAACAACTCCAACTCTTACAGCTCCTCCTCCAGCAGTTACAATAACAGCCCCTCCCATTGATCCAACATCAATAGTAGGTACCTCAACCTCAACAGCAACTACAACAATAACAATACAAGAGGCCAGCCCGAGCATGGAAGAGATGATGAAAGAAATAAAGGCTTTGGAGATCCAAATGGCAGAATTAAAGGAAACCAAGGAAAAAATAGCCAAAATTGAGGTTAGTTATGACAAGTCAAAAATGATTGTAGCTGAGAAGACAAGGGAAGTGAAGGCCCTAGAGAATAAGATAAAAGCCTTGGAGAAGGACCTCACTCTTCATAGAACTCTGACAGAAATCAAGACCATTTTTTGCGATAAGATTGGCCAATCTATTGCTGATCAATGGACAGTAATACAAACTATTTTTGATCAGATAGAGTTGATAGGGGTAGCTCAATATGAAACTCAAAAGGCCAGAGTATTATTGGCAAACAAGCTGGAGCAAGCCAATCAAATGATTCATTTTTTGAACACTCATACTAGTGAACAATTAGCATCTCTAGACATTAATAACAGGACAGAGACTATTTTGAGAGGAAAGAAGGTGCTGACTATGAGGAATTTTGTTCAAACTATAGAAAGAAAATGTCAGGAAATGCAGATAGAGATAGAAGCCTTCAGACATAAATTTGCAATACTACAGAGCAAAGGTTTACCTAGCCTAGTCACTAGCAATGGGAGGCTATTAAAACAGGAACAGTATGCTCACAGGCTAAATACCTATGTGCAAAATCAAATTACAGCATCATCAAGCAGCTCAGAAGAGACAGTGCCTCCCTCTGGACAAAGTTTATATGATAAACTTGAAAGTTTGTTTTTTATTGAGCATGAGGTAGCACATCTTTTTTATTTCCAGCCAAATTATTACAGGTACGCTGAAGCTGATGAGACATTGATTAAATTGAGAAAGCATCAATTACCAACAGATCAATGGTGGCAGAGCATGTTGGAGGTCTTACCAAGGTAGTTTGGTTCTCTTATTTTTTGTAAACTATCTGAATTATAGGTAAATGGTAATATGAGGATCTCCTATCACAAAATCAAATCAACCAAGGAGGGAATTCATGCCAAAATGGTAAAACAAACTCAGGCACAGGTGGCAAGTGACAACACATCAGGAAGGAATATTAGGGAAGCAACCATCGACCGACTATCAGAGCCAAAAAGTCGGCAATAACAGGACACCTAGAGCAGTCAGTACAACATAGTTATTTCCTCATTTATTGATGCGCAGTTTTCCACATCAGTTATTGCTCCTGCCAGAGTAGATGGATAAATTTATGTCTTGATATTTCCCTACGGGATATTTTGTAAACTTATTATAAATACATTCAAAAGAGATGTATTAGTGTTGGATGATGAATATCATTCTGGACTTGTTCTGTAAATTGTGAGAACTCTTCTGAAATAAAATTGCTGAATGTTGTGTTGGTGAATTTGCTAGTTGTGGAATTGATGGTTGAAGGATGTATTGCAGAATTCTTGTGTTAATGCATGGATCAATAAGTTGTCTTTACTCTTGAGTTACTGTATTTGTGTTTTATTTATCTTATGAATATCATGTTCTAAGTTATAGGAAGAAAGAATAACCCAGAATTTAGTTTGTTGTACTATGTGTTCAATTCCTATAGCTTTTTATGTTTTCCACAGGACTAGCATAGGCAAGAATTCTTGACTGCTCTTGTCTCCCTGGTTCTTCCTCACTAAATATCATCAAGGAATTCTTAGTTGCTCCCTGATAATGTTTGCACAATTTCCCTCTGTTAACATAATGAAATATTCTTGATTGCCTTTCATTTCTTGACTTCATTTCATCCTATTTCAGCTTCAACGTTGTTCTGTGTTTAATTATCTTGCTCTGCAATTTTCCTATTGCCAAAGAAACCATACCCAGAAGTTTATTTCCATTAGACTCCATCAACCCAATGGTATGAACTGATCTCAAGTTACTGCCTTGTTTCTACTGAATGTCATCTTCCAAACACCAAACAAAACTTGTGCTTCATAACTAGCCTAACATATAATCAAACAAATCTAACTCACAAAGAGAGAGCCCTCTCTGGTTGCAGATTGGCTAGGATCTGCAGCTAAAGATTGGTTAGTGGTTACCTCAGCCTTATTTCCTTCTGGAGCCAGGGAAAAACCTGAGTGATAAAATTATTGGCGACTCCACTGGGGAACTGAATCAAAAGAGATCAGTCTCCCTGTTTCAAACATATTCAAAGGAAAAATACCAAAAACATATTTAGAAGCTGGCTCCAGAAAAGAAAACTCATTACACCAGATCAAATCCCGATCATAATCCCCCAGCTATCTTTGAAAACCCTAACTTGATGCCCAAAACCCTTAGGAGACAAGAAAGTCTAGAAACTGTTGATTTAAGCCTTGATATACTTCAGCAAAACCTTACGAAATCTAAGCTTACCCTTGGGAGAGCAATGATCCTTTCTGTCAATACTACAGCCTCTCAAAGTTCTTCATCCACACCTCAAAGTATTCTTTCCACTCCCCCATCCACCACTCATGTTTCCACTCCTGTCCCCCCTGTTCTAGCCGTCTTGTTCCTTCTTGCTGTCCCATTTATCCCTGTAAATATGACCAACCGTTATGCTCCTTTCTAGTTTCCTACCAATCCAGGGGCTATGCCTCAAGACTATCAAAGCAAAATTACCTACTTTGATGGTACTAGCTCCTACATAGCTCAACAACACACCAAGAAAATGCAAGATTATTTTGAGAACTATGAAATTGATGATGATGATGTGAGAATGAAAATCTTTGTCCAAAGTCTAACTGGTGATGTGAGGACCTGGTTTAGAGCACTTACTACAAATTCTATAGCCAATTCAAAGGCCCTATATCAATTCTTCTTAAACAGATGGGAAAACAAGAAAGACCCTTTACACATTTTAACTAAATATGACAACTTAAAAAGGGACCCACAAGAAACAATTCAAGACTATTGTTCCAGGTTCAATAATGTCTATAGTGCCATTCCTTAGAACCTTAAACCTCCCCCTGACCTAGCCTTGATCAAATTCCCTGATGGATTTGATTCGGACATGGCATATCAGCTGAGGGAAAGAGCCCCATAAAGCTTAGAAGACATGCAGAATATAGTTGTTAGTGTAGAGGCAAACTTGATTGCTAAACGAAACCGGGATATAATTGAAAGAAGGACAACGTTCAAAGAAGAATCTTTAGCATTTGAGCAAAAGCTAGATGCAATCATTAAAGGTATGGACAGATTAGGAGATAGAGTGGAGACTATTGAAAGGAAATCATCCTGGGAAGGACAACCAAGTAACACAACAAGAAGCCCAAACTTTAGAAAGAATCAAAGCCCTAATGCTGGAAGGACTGGCCTTGATCAGAACATCAGACCCCCATTTCAAGAGAATTATGCTGAAGCCTCAACCTCTAGTGAGCCTATAGAGGACACACAAATTAATCTAATGGGTTTAAATGGTGAGCAACAAATTTTCCTGACACAAGGTGATCAAGAGGCTCATAATTTAAAACAATTTCAAACCAAGTCTGGAGAACCCTTTGATTTTAAAGAAGGCTATGATGCAGCAGTCTATGAGGTTCATAAGAAATACAAATTGAGAAGTAGAACAATAAATGTACTTGAACCTACCAAATTGATAGATACCAAACAGCCCAAGAGAGCTAAGGATACTTCTCCCCTCACAGAATTCCCTGCTGAGACAAACCTCAATCCAAAAGAGCCCATCATAGAGGACATTTCAGACCTAGAACCATCAAATAATCAGCCATCTTCTCCCTCCTTTCCAAAAGAAAGTTTAAATAGATCTGCTGTAGTAAATTCCAAAGCAGATGAAGCTCCTTACAGTAGTCCTGATAAAGAAAAGAACATGGAAAACACAATAGAAAAGGAAAAGTCTGTTGTCCACAATACAAGAGTTCAAGTGGAAAAACCTTTCAACTTAGAAATAGAAATAGGTAAGATAAAAATAGCCATGCCACTATTAGAATTGGCTAAACATTAGGTCTACAGGGAACAAATAAACAGGTCCCTTCAAATATCAGAGACTAGGGATGCACTCAATATCCTAGATGACCAACCAGAGCTGTTTTTCGGTCCTGAAGTCAATAGTAAGACAGTAAATGGAGGAGTTCCTCCATTCTATGTGAGCTTGAACATTCATGACAAAGTGTTACATAATGCAATGTTTGATTCAGGCGCTTCCCATAATCTAATGCCCAAGTCAGTGATGGAAAAGCTAGATCTAGACATCAGAAGGCCATATAAGGACTTGTTCTCATTTGATTCCAGCCAGGTCAGGTGTCTAGGCCTAATCAAAGACCTTTGTGTGTCTTTAGTACAATATCTAGCCAAAACAATCCTGATGGATGTGGTGGTGGCTGATATCCCACCTAAATATGGCATGCTCTTATCCAGATATTGGGGTGCAAAACTCCAAGGATCTTTGCAACTAGATATGTCATATGCCACCATTTCAATCTTTGGTCACCCAAAGAGATTGTACCGGAAACATTGATGATATATGTGGTTAGCAGTCAAGAGAAACCCCAAAAATTCCCCATATATTCTATACATTCTTATATGGATTCATGTATCTTATACAATGCTGAGATGTGTCCCAAAACTCAGGCCAAACTCCTAGAAACAGCACAGACAATGAACATAAATGAACAATCCAGTGCCCAGGAACAAAAAATTGCTGATGTGATTGAGGTAACAAGTGAACAAGACATATCATATCAGCTACAAAATTCAAATCTACTGCCCACTAAGCAAGTTCCCAAAACTCCTGAGACTAGCGGTGATCAAGAAATCTTATGGTATTTAGAGTTTGATGGATCAGTAAAGAAATTGGGAGTAGGGGTAGGGATTTGGATACACAACATACAAAATGACCATGCTTAGGGTCATGCATATAGGATAAATTTCAAATTCCCAAACAATATGGCCAAATATGAAGCCCTTTTGCTGGGACTTAAACTAATTAGAAGTCTAGGGGTGACCAAGATTTCAATTCTAGGGGACTCAGACTTGATAATACAACAGATGAAGGGAAAGTTTATTACAAATGATCCTAGGCTAAGAGCTTATAAGGGTGCATCCATGGAATTACTGAACACCTTCTTGGAATCACAGCTCACTAAAATTCCAAGAAAACACAACCTACATGCACATAGTTTGGCAACCTTTGCCAGCACTTGCAAGCTGCCATTTGAGCCCAATCATCACTTCACTGTTGAAATCAAACACGGACCTGCTGTCCCAGATAATGTGAAAAATTGGCAAGTGTTTGAGAATGATATCCAAATCAATAATTTCCTCACTTTAAAAGAAGAATTCTCAAGTACAAACATAGACACAAGCATTATTGATGATCAACAACAAATTGAAAAAATGGAGAAAAATATATCAGCTGAAGCAACAAATTTGATTTTGCATCCAACAACTTTTAATGACAAAAATATGCAAGAGCTAAAACAAATGGATTTTGATGAAATAATTGAGGGAGAATTTGAAGTAATTGAACTGAAGGACAATGTCCTGCCCATAGGCCTGACTCCGTTGGAAGATATATTTGATTCAAATGACATTCCAAGAAAGCCAAAAATGCAACCATTAAATGCAGAAATTGAAGACTGCAACATTGGAACCACAAAAAATCCCAAAATGATAAAACTCTCCAAAACATTGCCTCCTGACCAAAAATTCAAATACATTAAGTTGTTTATAGAGTTCCAAGATGTCTTTGCATGGAGCTATGAGGATCTAAAATCCTATGACACCTCCGTTATCCAACATACAATACCCTTGAAAGAAAATCAAAAACCTTTTAAACAAAAGCTGAGAAGGATTAATCCAGTCCTCCTTCCCCTTATTGGAAAGGAAGTCAAAAGAATGTATCAAGCTGGAATAATTGCACCTATTAGGTTTTCTGAATGGATTTCAAATCTAGTGCCCACTAGAAAGAAAACTGGAGAGATAAGGCTCTGTGTTGACCTGAGAAATTTGAATAAAGTATCTCTCAAAGACCACTACCCCTTACCCAAGATGGATCACATTCTACAAAGGGTAGTGGGTGCTTCAAGGATCTCATTGTTAGATGGATTCTCAGGATTTAATCAGATCTTAGTTCACCCAGATGACCAAGATAAAACTACCTTTACAACACCCCGGGGAACCTTTAAATATGTGAAGATGCCTTTTGGACTAAAAAATGCAGGGGCCACATTTCAAAGAGCAATGGACATAGCCTTTTCTAAAGAGATCCATGATTTTTTAGTCATATACCTTGATGATCTCACTGCTTTTTCAAAATCAGAACACCTATATCATTTGAAGCAAGTGTTCCTAATTTGCAGAAAATATGGCATATCATTGAACCCAAAGAAATCATTATTTGGCTTGGAAGAAGGCAAACTCCTAGGTCACATAATTTCTAAAGATGGAATAAGAATTGATCCAAACAGAATACAAGCTATTCTTCAAGTCCGTCACCCAAGAAACATCAAGGAATTACAAGCCTTTCTAGGGAAGATCAATTTCCTAAGAAGATTCATTCCCAATTTGGCCACGCTAATTAGACTGTTGAATAATATGCTGAATAAAGATTCTAAATTCAAATGGAAAATAGAAGCTAAACAAGCCTTTGAAGAAATCAAAATAGCTTTAACAAGAACACCTGTTCTCACAAGGCCCAAGTTTGATAGAGATCTCATAATCTTTTCCTTTGCATCTGAGCATACTATTGCTGCTATCCTATTACAAAAAGATGACCTAGGATGTGAAAAGCCCATTGCTTTCTTTAGCAAAGCACTTAGAGATGCTCCACTCAAATACCAAATCATGGAGAAGCAAGCCTATGCTCTTGTAAAGGCCATAAAGGATTTTAGAGTTTATATCTTATACTCTCATGTAATTGCCTATGTTCCAAATGCAGTGGTCAAAGATATTCTAACTCAAGAGGGAATTGAAGGTAAAAGGGGCAAATGGATAGCCAAAATTTTAGAATATGACATTGAAATCAAACCAACAAAACTCATAAAGGGACAAGGGTTAGCTAAATTAATGACTGAAACCAACTTTCAAGCCCTTGACATTAATGAACTGGATAACGAACAGGAGATGGCGACTCCACAGATCAATGAAGCCTTTTTACAATCACCTTGGTACACTGATATATGTTTTGTATTGTTAAACCTGCAAGCTCCTCCAGGGTTATCTAGGACTAAAAAGAGATTCTTGAAAATGAAAGCTTCAAAGTTTTGTATTATAGACAATGTTTTATTTTGGAAAATTCATGAAGGTATTTTGCTTAATTGCCTAATTCAGGATGAAACTGACAAAATACTCAAGGAATTTCATGCAGGGACTGTGGAGGACACTTATATTGGAAATCTACAGCTGATAAAATACTAAGAGTTGGGTTTTACTGGCCTTCCCTATTTGCTGATGTGAGAAAATTTGTAGTTTCTTGTCATAAATGCCAGATCTTTGAAGGCAAAAGAAAGTTGTTACCCTTACCCCTCAAACCCATTTCAACTGAAAGGCCTTTTCAACAATGGGGATTAGATTTCATTGGTGAAATTCATCCTTCCTCTTCTGGACAACACAAGTGGATTTTAACTACCACAGACTACTTTACCAAATGTATAGAAGCTATCCCTTGTAGGCAAGCCAATGAATCAATCATCATGTAATTCTTAGAAACCAATATCCTGTCTAGATTTGGCTGTCCAGAGAAGATTATTACAAGCAATGCTACTGCCTTTAAGTCCAAAAGAATGATTAATTTTTGCCACAAATACCACATTACCTTAGTTCATTCCACATCATATTACCCTCAAGGTAATGGTCACGCAGAATCATCCAATAAAAGCCTGATCAACATCATCAAAAAAGTCTTGGAGGAGAACAAAAAGAACTGGCATAAAAGGTTAGTAAATGAACTGTGGGCAAACAGATTGACCACCAAAAGATCTATTGGAACTAGCCCATATGAATTGGTTTATGGCATGGAGGTTGTGTTCCCCTCATCCTTGGGAATCCTTGTGATCAAATTGTTGCAAGAGTTACAAGGAGAACCCAATGACATCCAAAGGAGAATCAATCAAACTATTCACTTACAACAAACTAGAGAGGAAGTATATCAGAGAACTCAGATTCTGCAAGATAAACTCAAGAGGATTTTTGACAAAAGAACAAAAGCTGAGGATTTCATCACAAGAGACAAAGTGCTGAAGTGGGATTCTAAAAGGGAAGACAAAGGAAAACATGGCAAATTTGATTTCCTGTGGAAAGGCCCTTTTGTCATCCAGGCTGTACATGGAAACAACACCTATTTTTTGAAGAGTTTGAATGGCACAGAAGCTCAGGAAGGGCCAGTCAATGGGTGAATGCTCAAGCATTATTTTGATCCTCCCTGTTAAGCAGAACAAGAATGCATTTTGCACATAAAAAGTGTTTATTTTAGCAGTTCATTTCCGCAATAGGATAGGAAATAAGATGCAACAAATTTTGAGGAAAAAAGCAAACAGCTATACCACCCTTTGTATATATTTTGAGTTTACCACAAACAATCAAGAGAGAACTATGGAAAATTAGAGATGATGGCAAACAATTCTGACAAGCCATCAAAGAAAGAGCTGCAGTTAGGTTCAAAAGAGCTTATGAGAAATGCATCCATGCCACAAAGATTTAGTTGGTTAGCATGCAGCGAAAGGAAGCTTTAAATCACAACAAGAAATGAGAATAAGGCCATCTGACCTGTCGTTCTTGGCTTTTCTCTTGGAAAAGCCATCCCCAAGTGGAGCCACTGTTAGGTTCCTATACCAATAGGTGTCATTTTTCATGATTGACTGTGGAAATACCAAATATGATCATCATTTCCATGCTGCAAAGGTTCCATATTATCAATAAATCAAAATTTAAGATAAAGAGAAAGGAAAGGAATCCCAAAAAGACCAGGGAAGTGGCTTGTCAAAAAAGCTACCACTGTACTACATGTTGTATAGAAAGTTCAGAAAATTGCAATCACTGACTTTCTCACAATGGATGAATAGCCAGACAACTTAACCCTGGCTAGATCATGTTTAAAATTCTTGTTTTAGAATAGAGAATAATATCTGCTCAAATAGTTCAAGATTGGCAGATCACTAGTTGAGATAGAGAATTAAAGGGCCCAATTGCTCAATCTGAGCCCTTGGTAGAAATAAGAATAGATTTAGATAGGAGGGCAACCAAAAGAAAAGAGGAAAAGCAGGGTTTGCTAGTTCAAATGCACCCAATTAAAGGAAGAAAAAATGTTAGGTGTTTTAGATTGGGTAGGCAAATAATTATGAGGTTGCAGAAAGCAGAGTGATGTTCAATTTAAAAAGTATCACAAGCATCATGGCAAAGTGGCTGCAAGTTCAGTGGAGCATGACTGACTTCCCCTCTCATTTCCCCCACAAACTTCACTAACATCCCCTAGGGATATTGAGATCTGCTCAATAGTCCTAATCCATTTCATTTTTGAGAATTACTAAGCAAAACATTGTGTTTACTTGGTCAACACAAGCCACATTTCTTGTGTAAACATAATCATCCCATTTCCCTTTCATTTCCTAAAAAATCTAAGTTTTTCCTTATAAACTTAGCATTTTCCTATGATTTGTCATATTAACACCCTAACTTTAGTATATAACTCCTATATAAAGTTTCCCTACCCCTACTATAATCCTATTTCCCTTTCATTTCCTAAAAAATCTAAGCTTTGCCTTATAAACTTAGCATTTCCCTATAATTTGTCATATTAACACCCTAACTTTAGTATATAACTCCTATATAAAGTTTCCCTACCCCTACTATATATAAAAACAAAAAACCCCAAAAAAACACTATACATATCCCGCCCCCGCCTAATATGGCTATGTTTTAAAAAATTCGTTAGGAGCCATTGGTCCACCTGGGCCTAATGACAACCCACCACGTGCCCCACCGGGACTTGTTAGACCTTTGGTCAAACAAATAACCATACCCGCTGTGCAATAAACTGGGTTAATTAACATTTGGTTAATTAAAATACAATATGTGCATTTCCCGATAACCCAAAGTTTTTAACCCTTCAAACATTATCAAAACATTAAATTATCACGTGTGCTCCTTTCATAAACATCCGACAACTCACCTTCCCGTCCACTGTTGGATCGCATTCCTTAGATCCAACGACCCTCATCAATATCGGAGGCACCCCGATGTCTGGTCGTTAGTACCCGATGGTCGGCGGTATTCCTGCCGTACCCAGGGACACTTGTCATATTTTCATTACATCAGGCCCGCTTTGACATAAACCGCCCCTGTACCAAAGGCAGTCTGATGGAAACCATATACCACTGTTTGTCCTACTGCCCCCGTCACTATCCCATCAGCACCACGTCATCACCCATGTTGTTGTTCAGCCACCGTGTCCGCTATGTCATCCCCCACATCAGCGACGACGTCAGCAACCACATCACCTTCCGTACTCCGCTATCAGACAAAAGCTACGTCATGCTGATGTCATCCTCAAAAAGCGCCAAAAGCCCGAAAAAGTACAATTTTGATCAAAACTCGGGAAATCAATGGTTTTTGTTCATTTCTGTTTGGTTGACTTGTGCACCCTCTGCATGCAAATTACATCCATTTCAACACCAAAGTTACAGTCCGCCACCTAGGCAAATCCACTCGGCAAACCCGGCCTCCTCCGCTCAGTCTGCAACCGAAACTCGCACCAGGCGTCCATATATCAGGTATTTACCCAGAATTCACTCGTAAACCATGTTCTTTCCAAATTTTTCTGTAAGAATTGTCCATACGACCAGAATTCCATCCAAAAACATAGTCCTGCCCCTATACCTCTGCACTGAAATCACCACTATACCCATTTGGTTGATAGTAACCTTGTCAAACGGTCGTTCCCTCTGCAAATTCGCCCGTCGAGTTGCAATTCAATCTCTTTTTCCCAAATTCCACTCACAAATCCAACAGAGTTAGTTTATAACCCCAGGTAAGAGCACAACCAGTTGATAAAAGCAAGAATTTGCCAAACTTCTTTCTAAAACCACCTATCTACATCCTCCCTCTACAAAAGAATTCAAGAAATGTCCAAATGATGAATTAATTTGTCAAATCACCTGCGAAAGGAGGCCATTTTCACTATTTTATCCAGCCTCCCCAATACATTCTGCATAATTCACCTTTTCCACCATGAATTCTACCCAGTGAGGTGACTACAAGATAAAACTTAGTCTGCAAGATCCTAACAAAAGCCTTAGAGCCAAAGTTCTCTTTTCTGTTGTTTCATAAACCTTTATTCCAGTCAAAACACAAACAATTGAAGCATGGAGGCTCCCTTGGAGTGGTTACCTCTGGCAGATAGGGACTTCCAGATTAAGGACATGATGGGTCTCAAGTCTCACCTGCAAGCCTTTTGTCAATTTAGAAATAGCCATAGAAATAACGCTGATGTCCTGAGAATCTGGGAATCCAGCATGCCTATCTACTACCTCCCTTCAGTCAATGTGCTGCCTGATTTCATTCATTTATGCCGTCCAAACTATGATCCCACACAAAGAGCAATCCTCACTCCATCTGGATCTGTACTGTTATATATTACTCCTCAGTCCATAAATGAGATGTTGAACTTTGAGCCAACTCAGCCTCTGGTTCCTCTCACCATGAAACTCCTGCTTGAACAAGGTGCAAAGCTGCCTAGCTCAGAAATAACAAGACTAGGTCAATTGTTTATGCAACCACAGTGCCAGCCTGATCATCCTCCACCTTATCATCAAGTCTCATTCAATGAGACAGGGAAACTCCTAATAGACATGATATCCTACATTCTAGGATGCAAAACCAGTGAGTTTGTTGATAAAACTATGTTTGTGCTAATGTCCATGTTCACTCCAGGACAACCCCCTACTGTCATGTACGACTATGCCACCTTCATAGCAAACAAAATCCATGAGCAGTTTATGATGTTGGAAAGAGAAAGAGTGTTCAAGTATACATCCTATATATATCATCTGCTGTTGTACTATCATCCTGATAGTTTCCAAGTTCCTATTAAGAAACTAGACTCCAAAGGAGAGAGGAGATCTGTCATTTTCTGGACCTCAGTTTTCCATGAAGTTCACCTCTCACCTTATACATATTGTGAGTTTATTGACATGTTCATTTACCCAGCCACTTGCATGTTGATCATGACTCCTCCTGGCAGACTCACTACTGAAATGCAGAGAATTTTACATCTTTTAAGGGGCTACAACATTTGTGATTGGTATTTCTACCAAAACCATACGATGATAAGGATTTATGGTTGTGAATTATCCCCCTACAAGCTGCCAAAATATGTCCCCATGAGACTTTTTGCCTTGGAATATTTCAGGCAATTTAGTAGTGCAGATTTGACTCATTTGCATGGCAAAAATAAAAAGGCACAGCTCAAGATAAGACATCAATTGGGACCTTTTGTTTTCAATAAGAGGGAAGAAGCCTAGAATGATGCAGAAAAGATGCTAAGAGATGAACTCTTGCTAAAACAAAGCTTTTGTTGGGCACCATATGACCCTGAACATTTCATAAGCTATAGAAGAGTAAAAAACAAGCTTTCAGGATATGTACACCAGCCAATCCCTCACATTGAACAATATGCTAATCGACAGGAATGGGTAGAGGGCACACTAGTTGAAGATCTTACTAAAAAAGAAAGATTAGAAAAAGAAATGAAAGACTATGAGAAGAGAATTGACCTGGATTATTTTGCACGTGTCCCTTTCACACAACCTCAACATATTAGAGCAAGCACATCAGCTGCTACACCTTTACAACAGTCGGCTCAAGAAACCACTCCACCTGTAGGGAAAGGTAAAGAAATACAGCATTCAAAGCAGCAGAATATAATGGCATACCAACCATCCACAATCTAGGGAAAGGGTCAAGAACAAGGCCCTTCAACGCAAGTAAAGGCAGCCGATATCCCTGTGCTACAAACCCCTCATAATGAGGAAAGAGCCAAAAAGAGGGACAGACCAGAAGAGACACCTACAGGGGAATCTATAGATCAGCAAGGTGATAAGAGACAAAGGCTAAACCCCTACTGTGAGGAAGAATTCACAGAAGAAACAACAAGCAACCTTAGGGGTGAGAGAACTTCTGAACAGCAGATCCCTCCATTTTTGGAAACATCGACTAGCTCATTTCAACATGAGCAAGAGAGATAGCCTGGTGTGGAGGTTACATCCACCAAGCAACAAAGCAAGCAAGGCTCTGATATCAAGAGAGCATTCACAGAAATCAAAGCTAGAAATGAACCAGTGAGGTTCAGCTATATAACCAGTTGTTAAGAATGGCTCCCACCAATCAATAGAGGCTAATGGCAGCCTATGATATCCAAGCAGGGAAGATGACCCTTAGTAAATTCAGGCCCACTATATAGCAGCCACAGTCAGCTGCATATTATATCAGGACCAATCTGGAAGTTCTTGCTAAAGGCATCCACCCAATAGACCAGATTGAGTTACATAAACAGGCTGGAGAAATGGTATACTCCACCTTGGCGGACAAAGCACTAATGGCTCATAGACTACAAAACTCATTATATAACACTTCTGCCTAATTAGAGCTGGAAAAATCCTCCTCATTAGCCAAGGATAATAGAATAAAATCATTGGAAGAGATTATCATAGAATTGGGACATGATCCCAAGGATCCCAAAGGCGCACAAGGCTTAATAAGAAAGAAGGAGGAAGACATAGCAGTCTTGAGAAGACAACTCAAGTTGCCAGCTACAATACACCCTCAAACCATAGAGCTGGCACAACAAAAAGAAGAGGAGGATGTGTTCAATTTATTGATGAGGATGAACCAAAGATTGCTGGATACAGAGAAATCCTTGGAAGTAGCTCTACAAGGAAGACAGGAGGAGTTGTCCTCTCAGCCAGCTCAAACAACTCCAACTCTTACAGCTCCTCCTCTAGCAGTTACCATAACAGCCCCTCCCATTAATCCAGCATCAACAGCAGGTACCTCAACCTCAATAGCAACTACAACAAGATCAATACAAGAGGCCAGCCTGAGCATGGAAGAGATGATGAAAGAAATAAAGGCTTTGGAGATCCAAATGGCAGAATTAAAGGAAACCAAGGAAAAACTAGACAAAATTGAGGTTAGTTATGACAAGTCAAAAATTACTGTAGCTGAGAAGACAAGGGAAGTGAAGGCCCTAGAGGATAAGATAAAAGCCTTGGAGAAGGACCTCATTCTTCATAGAACTCTAACAGAAATCAAGACCATTTTGTGGGATAAGATTGGCCAATCTATTACTGATCAATGGACAACAATACAAACTATTTTTGACCATATAGAGTTGATAGGGGTAGCTCAATATCAAACTCAAAAGGCAGAGTATTATTGGCAAACAAGCAGGAGCAAGCCAATCAAACGATTCATTTTTGAACACTCATACCAGTGAACAATTAGCATCTCTAGACATTAATAACAGGACAAAGACTATTTTGAGAGTCAAGAAGGTGTTGACTATGAGGAATTTTGTTCAAACTATAGAGAGAAAATGTTAGGAAATGCAAACAGAGATAGAAGCCTTTAGACATAAATTTGCAATACTACAGAGCAAAGGTTTACCTAGCCTAGTCACTAGCAATGGGAGGCTATTAAAACAGGAACAATATGCTCACAGGCTAAATACCTATGTGCAAAATCAAATTACAGCATCATCAAGCAACTCAGAAGAGACGGTGCCTCCCTCAGGACAAAGTTTATATGATAAACTGGAATGTTTTCTTTTTATTGAGCATGAGGTAGCACATCTTTTTGATTTCGAGCCAAATTATTACAGGTACACTGAAGCTGATGAGACATTGATTAAATTGAGAAAGCATCAATTACCAACAGATCAATGGTGGCAGAGCATGTTGGAGGTCTTACCAAGGTTGTTTGGCTCTCTTTTTTTTTTATAAACTGTTTGAATTACAGGTAAATGGTAATATGAGGATCTCCTATCACAAAATCAAATCAACCAAGGAGGGATTTCGCACCAAAAAGGTAAAACAAACTCAGGCACAGGTGGCAAGTGACAGCACATCAGGAAAGCAAATCAAGGAAGCAGCCATCGACCGATTATCAGAGCCAAAAAGTCAGCAATAACAGGACACCTAGAGAAGTCAGTAAAACACAGTTATTTGCTCATTTATTGATGCGCAGTTTTCTACATCAGTTATTTCCCCTGCCAGAGTAGATGGATAAATTTATGTCTTGATATTTCCCTACGGGATATTTTGTAAACTTATTATAAATACTTTCAAAAGAGACCTATTAGTGTTGGCTGATGAATATCATTCTGGACTTGCTCTGTAAATTGTGATAACTCTTCTGAAATAAAATTGTTGGATGCTGTGTTGGTGAATTTGCTGGTTGTGGAATCGATGGCTGAAGGATGTATTGCAGAATTCTTGTGTTAATGAATGGATCAATAAGTTCTCTTTACTCTCGAGTTACTATATTTGTGTTTTATTTATCATATGAATATCATGTTCTACGTTATAGGAAAAAAGGATAACCCAAAATTTACTTTGTTGTACTCTGTGTTCAATTCCTATAGCTTTTTATGTTTTCCATAGTACTAGCATAGGCAAGAATTATTGACTGCTCTTGTCTCCCTGGTTCTTCCACACTAAATGTCATCAAGGAATTCTTAATTTCTTCCTAATAATGTTTTCACAATTTCCCTCTGTTAACATAATGAAAGATTCTTGATTGCCTTTCATTTCTTGACTTCATTTCATCCTATTTCAGCTTCAATGTTGTTCTGTGTTTAATTATCTTGCTCTGCAATTTTCCTATTGCCAAAGAAATCATACCCAAAAGTTTATTTCCATTAGACTCCATCAACCCAATGGTCTGAACTTCTCTCAAGTTACTGCCTTGTTTCTACTGAATGTCATCTTCCAAACACCAAACAAAACTTGTGCTTCATAACTAGCCTAAAATATAATCAAACAAATCTAAATCACAAAGAGAGAGCCCTCTCTGGTTGTAGGTTGGCTAGGATCTACAGCTAAAGATTGGTTAGTGGTTACCTTGGTCGTATTCCCTTCTTAAGCCAAGGAACAACCTGGGTGATAACACGGCCTACATGGGGAGGTGGTTTCATTGCTCATTGCATCGCTTTTGGCCATGGGGTGGTTTTTCTCCAAGGGCACGCGAGTTAACGTGGGACTGCCACATAACCAAAAGGGCCCCAAGCAAAACCAAAAATCTCGCGTTCTCTCGAGGGGGTAAAGGTTGGAGTTCGGGAATGCATGATATGGATGCATGCCATTAGATCTGGGAGTGAAATACCTAATGGCTATTGCGCGGTGAAATTGCACAGAAGGCACAGGTTTGGAGAATAGCAGGGCCCGAGGGATAATTACAAGTGATTTGTAATTATTTTATGATATAAGCAGGGATTAAACATAACTGGGTTTATGGAGTAGGAACGGAGTTAACCGTGGTGGGGTTTATTTAACCCTACCAAGGGTGGTGGGTTAAAAGAGTTCTTATATCAAGAAAAAGGTGATTTATGGAGGTTTGTTAAGTAATGCGGGGTTTAATAAAACTTTAGGATAAAGGGGCTTTATCGGTTTTTAGGAAAATCACTAAGTATGTAGTGGGGGATGAAATGAAATGAAAGGAAGTTAAACAAATCAACTTGTGAACATATTTTCACTTTCATAACTACTCATGCACATTGAAACATTGAATTAAGCATGATAAATGTGCTTATGCTTCAATCAACTTTGAACTTCTGCAACCTTTCTCCTACCTACCCTTTACTTATCCTAACATTTTTCTGCACTTAATTGGGTGTGTTAGCACTTGAAATTTCACCTCAGGCTGAAAAAGGCAAACCTCAAGGCAACATCAAACCATTTAGCCTCGTAGCTAGCCCTACGGGGCAGGAGAAGGCTCTCTTCGGTCAATCTCAGTAAAATCTTCAATGGATGAGATGACCAATAGTGTAACACTGATTTTAGGCTAGTAAACTGATCAAAAGGGTTGGTTTGGGGTTTTTAGGGTTTTTGGTGGCAAATTGAGGGGATGGCAATTTTGGGTGCGGGGATTGGACACAGTTTCTGCAGGGGGTTCTTTGGGGCGAGGTAGGAGACAATATTGATGCCTTTGATTGAGGTGGATGATTAGGAATGACGGGTGAGGAGTTAAGGAGAGCAAACAATAACTTTGAATTCTCCTTAAACAGTAGAAAACATTGAAATTAAACAAACTTAAAAGCAGAGCATGACAGTCATGAATTCTTACTTTAACACTTCGTTTGCTTAATGTGTAGAAGGAAAAGAAAGGAAATGATTCACATAAAACACTTACAGGTACATAGAGAAACACACCATCAATACATGTAACCATAAGAATTCTAAAAAGGACTGCAAAAACCTGGTCTTCCTTAGCCAAAAATTGCAGAGATACAGTGAAATAATACAATGATAGCTTCTCCCTCAAGAGTCCAACCATGAAAATGAGCAAGAAAGTACATAATATAGATGATCTAACCTCTTTCCCTGCATCCATGGGTCGAGTTCACTATCCTAGGAGCTGTTTCAACCACTTCTAAACTTAGCACTACAAACTAGGTAGTCAAAACAACTTGCCTCTATAAACTTGGAAACCAATTCATTCATTTAATTTTTACCCTTTCCATGAATGAATCTTCTAGAAGAGTTACATAAGGGTAAAAGTGTCTAAAAAGTACCATAATTACATCAAATAGAATCATCCTTCACCTCAAAAAGTCAAACTGAGTCAAATCTGCGTTTTTTGGGCTGTACAGTGCATTTCTGGACAATTCTGCCTGATGGGTCGCACCCCCTGCCTGACAGGTTGCGCCCCTTTGGAGCCATGTTTTGGGCACTTGCAGGTGGCCCAATTGAGCACAAGTGGGCTTGCTGGAAAGGTCTGTGAGTCTACTTTCCAACCCAACTGGAATGTTTGAATTTGGAGTTCATTTGCCCTGTCAAAATCAATTCTCCCAAGACCGCTTTCTGCAGTTCAAAAAAGTGGCAGAAAGTAAAATTTTGCATGTTTTTTGACTTTCTGGAGGCCCAAAACTTTACCAAATATCTAGTCCATTGATGAGCATGTGTAACTTTGCATGAAAAATCTGGAAATGCTGGGTTTTTGCAAAATGGAGTTTCCGGGATGAAGGGTCTCACGGGGGGTGAGACCCGTTAATGGGAAAAACCTGTGTTTAGCACAAAAAATTCACAAATGACAATATTTTCTCCAAATTTCTTGAAATTTGGGCTGGGAGTCCCCAATCAAGTACCATGCTTAGTCCAAAATTTGGAGTGAATCAGGTGTTTTCCTTCGTTTTTGTGCTTTGGCCAACCGTCCTTGGAGCACCTTCGTTCTCGCCGGTATTTTTGACATTTCTTTAAAATCATGATACCTGTGCAAAAAATGAAGGAGGTTTTTCTTCCTTGGCATGTTGTGGACAAAAACTGCTCTCAGTTTTGAAAAATTCATCTTTGATGGCTCATAAACATCATTTTAGTGAAACTTATCCCGATGTGTAGAACAAGGGTTTTGGTCGAAATGAAGCGAAATGAAGGGGATAAGGGGCTTCTAAATTCTTGAGGAAATTTTTGAGAGTAGGGAGGGATGTTAGGAAGTAGGGAAAAGTGTAATCTCAGAGATTGATTGAGGGGAAGGGGTCCAAAAGGGAAAAACACAGGCCCAACCTAGAAAATTGCCAGGTTGTAGCAAGAAACTAGGGTTTGTGAAAAAATGAGGATTTTGGGGGATCTGAGTGTTGGGAAGTGCTTGATAAGGTACATTAAAGATAGGGGAAGGTGTATGAACATCAGGAAACAATTTTTCCCATTGATTTGACCGTCTAAGAGAAATTGCCTTCAAAACCCTAGGAGAGGGAAATGAACCTTGCCTAGGCACAACTGAAGCATGGATAAGCTGTAAAATGACCCTATGGAACTTGACATGATGATGAAAACCCTTTGAATGATGATAGTCTCAGCTGAATAGTGACATAGGTTGGCATTTGGGCAACTTTGAAAAGAGAGAGCAAACCCTAGACCTAATGCCTAGTGACCAAATTTTGCTTGAAGACTCACTGAAATGACAAAATTTGACCTTGACACTTCAAAATCACTTTGTAAGAGAAAATTTGATCACTGGAGGAAGGCTGGAAAGACTGACACTAACATTGGCTCCAATGGGGATGGTAGCTCCTTGGAGGTACCAAGAACTTTAGACCTCTGGGAGAGTAGACCAGTGCTTTCAGCCATTGGGCAATGGAGTCAAAAACTCAAGCTGAAATGCATGACTGAAAACCGACTCAAACTAACTTACCAACAAGACTGAAAATGGACTAACAAAGGACTCATGACTCAGCTAAAAACTGACTCAATACTTAAACACAATCGACCAACTGAAAATGATGCTCAAAGTGGAACTTATTCATCAAAACCTACTCTAACAGTTTCATTCATCACCTGATCAAGTGAAATGAAACAACCAATACAACCAAGTAAGTATCTCATCTGCTGTTTGAAATCTCCGCAAGTTCTCACTTATGACCAACAAGAGAGAACTACAGAAAGGCAACTCCCATGACAACTTAGAAACAAATCCATTGAATGATATGAATTCTCTATCCGCCTCCAAAAGCACTGCATAAGGATCATGAAATTCAAGCACACTGGAACTTAGCTCATCTAATAGATTACTTCTCGTTTCCTCATACCATGAACGCAAACTTTGATCTGAGCCTTGTGACGAGACCTCTGCTAAAAATGACAAAGAAACTGGCTGCCGGATCAAATTCATATCAGCACATGTTTCAAGCTCACATGTAGTTAATGGAGAAAGACTTTGACTGCAAACCTCATCCAAAACATCAGCAATTGGATCATGAAAAACTTCAAAATACTGCTGCAATGTATCCATTGAAAATGTATGACATCCTTCTAGCTGTTCATCTTTTTCTTGAGATATTTTATGAAGATTCTGCCTTATAAACTGAAATGCTTCGAAACAAAAGGGTATAGAATCTTCCAGCATCATCAAATGATCTTCCACAGCTTCATCTGTAATCTGCCCTTCAATTTCATTTGGTGGCTGCAAGTCTGATGCTACAGGCTGCTCAAGAATTTTGTTATTTGTCTCGTCCTCAACATTAACATTGAGAGATTGATGATTTGTTATAGGCTGTTCATTTGAAGATTTACTATGAAATCTACCCTTCAAAAACTGAAATGATTCAAAACAGAATGGTACGGAGTCACATTGAATCATTAAATCATGTGTGTCCACTTCCAAGTCTTCAGCTACAACTTGACAATCAATGGCTTTCGGGGGTTGCAAATCTGAATATGATAAGTCTTGTACAAGGTTCTTATTGCTCTCAATATGTTTCAAATCAAGACTTGTTAACATTTGATTTCTGATTGCATGGTAGTTATCTCTGATGAACTGAAACGAATCAAAACAAAAAGGTAAAGATCCTTCATTTACTTCAAAATTTGCTGCACTTTCCTCATCAATGTCATAGCTGATATGTGATGGCTGACCATTGTATTCAAGCTGCTGAAAATGAACTTTTTCCTCCCATAAACTAGCTGCTGATTTGTCTGCAAGATTAGCTTCTTTTTGGAGAACATAATCATCATCATACTGATCATACTAAGGCAAATCATTAGTATAAAACATATCATCAAGCATACAGGTCATATCAACAGTTCTCTCTTCTTCATAATGATCTATAAAACAATCACTATGACAACTGGGATCAACAACCAAATGATTTGGAGCAACAACTTGTTGTTCTTCAATCAGCGAGCCATGAGCTAGAACATAATCATCATTCCTTGCGTTGATCTTGTCCATCATCTTTTCCACTGCACTTACCAAGATGTCAAATTTCACCTCTAGAGATGTTGATTCGACCAGATCTATGTTTTTCATCTCTTCTTCTTTCAACCTTGCCCTTCGGATCAGCAGATGCGCCTCTACATTCACTGCACTGTTTTGCATCTCGTGAAGCATTGCAATATCCCTTTCTCTCAATTGAAACTCCATCTCGGATCAAAGGCACTCGGATAGTGCAAGAGAGCCGATCTTGGAGTAGGTCTTATATCAATTGGGATCGAATAATAAACTTGGTTAAATCTGGCTGAAAACTGTTGTACTGTCTCCCCTGACAATCTTTTCAGCTGGTTATACTCTTCTATAATCAAGAAAAGGTTTTGCCTGATCATCCACCTATCGAGAAAAACTTTGACAAACTGTTGGAAATATGAAATGCTTGCATCAGGCAGGGTTTTGAACCAACTCTTCACTTTGGTTTGCAAAGAAAGAGCAAAAAGCCTTATACTGACATCTTTTGCATCAACTTCAAAAAGGTCTAGAAAATTCTCAACATTCTGCACATGTTGCTTAGCGTTGACATTCTTACATTCACCATCAAACCTCGGCAAGTATAGATCATACTTTTTGGGGAAAGCATGAAGAACAGAAGGTAAAACAAGAGTTTTATACCGATCTGGAATTTTACAAGGTGTAGGGGTATGTACAGTAGGTATAGAATTAGTCTTGATTGCTTGGGGCTCATCAATTTGAAGATGGTCATCACAAAATTCAGAAAAAGGATCTTGATCAAGCTCAAAGGCATGCAAATCTTTGGTTTTCACACTTTTCAAAGGGAAAGAATCAACTGCAGGCCGAGGATCTCTTCTCAAGCATAGTATACTTTGCAAAGCCTTCTTTACATTCTTGGGAAAAGAGAAGAAATAATTTATGACAAAGGACAAAATGTCTTGGATGAAATTCCAACTTGAATACCTGATCTGTCCATGTTGTCCTTTCATGTTTTTGCTGGTCGAGATCATCCTCCAATGGAGTCTTTGGATCTGATCTCAAAACTGATTTAGAGTCGCCAGGTGAATGATTTCAGCCTGTCAAGTGTCTGATCGGTGTCCACCATCAACAATCAGATCTGAACTTGATACATGTATTGGGGTAATTAACAAGTTAAATGTCACGTTTACAAGCTAGACCGGAGATTGACTGAAGCAGCGTTTATCTACTTCCGCTAATGCAAAGCAAAAGCGTTTCAAAGGCTACCTGGCATAACTTCAGGCTCCGTTTGTAGCTTATAAAACAAATTACATCAACAAGCAAACCATTTTTTCATCCCCAGTATGGTCGCCAGTATGTTAGCGCTTGAAATTTCACCTCAGGCTGAAAAAGGAAAACCTCAAGGCAACATCAAACCATTTAGCCTCGTAGCTAGCCCTAGGGGGCAGGAGAAGGCTCTCTTCGGTCAATCTCAGTAAAATCTTCAATGGATGAGATGACCAATAGGGTAACACTGATTTTAGGCTAGTAAACTGATCAAAAGGGTTGATTTGGGGTTTTTAGGGTTTTTGGTGGCAAATTGAGGGGATAGCAATTTTGGGTGCGGGGATTGGACACAGTTTTTGCAGGGGGTTCTTTGGGGCGAAGTAGGAGACAATATTGATGCCTTTGATTGAGGTGGATGATTAGGAATGACAACTGAGGAGTTACGGAGAGCAAACAATAACTTTGAATTCTCCTTAAACAATAGAAAACATTGAAATTAAACAAACTTAAAAGCAGAGCATGACAGTCATGAATTCTTACTTTAACTCTTCATTTGCTTAATGTGCAGAAGTAAAGAAAGGAAATGAATCACATAAAAAAACTTACAAGAACATTGGGAAACACACCATCAACACATGAGTCCACAAGAATCCCAAAGAGGACTACAAAACCCTGGTCTTCCTTAGCCACAAATTGCAGAGATACAGTGAAATAATACAATGATAGCTTCTCCCTCAAGAGTCCAACCATAAAAATGACCAAGAAAATACATAATATAGAAAGCTAACACCTTTCCTTGCCTCTAGGGGTCGAGCTCACTATGCTAGGAGCTGTTTTAACCACTTCTAAACTTAGCACTAAAAACTAGGCAATCAAAACAACTTGCCTCTATAAACTTGGAAACCAATTCATTCATTTAATTTTTACCCTTTTCATGAATGAATCTTCTAGAAGAGTTACATAAGGGTAAAAGTGTCTGAAAAGTACCATAATTACATCAAAAAGAATCATCATTCACCTCAAAAAGTCAAACTGAGTCAAATCTGCGTTTTTTGGGCTGTATAGTGCATTTCTGGACAATTCTGCCTGACGGGTCGTGCCCCCCTGCCTGACGAGTTGCGCCCCTTTGGAGCCATGCTTGGGGCACTTGCATGTGGCCAAATGGAGCCAACGTGGGCTTTCTGGAAAGGTCTATGAGTCTACTTTCCATCACAACTAGAATTTTTGAATTTGGAGTTCATTTGCCCTGTCCAAAATCAATTCTCCCAAGACAGCTTTCTGCAGTTCAAAAAAGTGGCAGAAAGTCAAATTTTGCATGTTTTTTGACTTTCTGGAGGCCCAAAACTTTACCAAATCTCTAGTCTATTGATGAGCATGTGTAACTTCGCATGAAAAATCTGGAAATTCCGAGTTTTTGCAAAATGGAGTTGCCGGGATGAAGGGTCTCACGGGGGGTGAGACCCGTTAATGGGAAAAACCTGTGTTTGGCACAAAAAATTCACAAATGACAAAATTTTCTCCCAATTTCTTGAAATTTGGGCTGGGATTCCCCAATCAAGTACCATGCTCAGTCAAAGAGGCTTTGGCCAAAATTTGGAGTGGATCGGGCGTTTTCCTTCGTTTTTGTGCTTTGGCCAACCATCCTTGGAGCACCTTCGTTCTCGCCAGTATTTTTGACATTTCTTTAAAACTATGACACTTGTGAAAAAAGTGGAAGAGGTTTTTCTTCTTTGGCATGTTATGGAAAAAAACCTCTCTCAATTTTCCAAAATTCATCTTTGAATGCTCTGAAACATCATTTGAGTGAAACTTGCCCCGATGTGTGAAACAAGGAATTT
>APFE031301891.1:121286-139933 GCA_000404065.3 Pinus taeda
TTTGGACAACTTTAGAAGGAGTGAAAGCAAACCCTAGACCTAATGCCTAGTGACTAAATTTTGCTTGAAGACTCACTGAAATGACAAAATTTGACCTTGACACTTCAAAATCACTTTGTAAGAGCACATTTGATCATTGGAGGAACGCTGGAAAGACTGACACTAACAGGGTGCATTTAGGCTAGTGGACCCTTTTATTTCATTTTTCTTTTGAAAAGAAAACTATCTAATTCTAACCTTATAACATCCAAGGGCTCAGATTAAACTGATGAGCTCCTTATTATTCTCTACCTAACTACTGATCTGCCAAGATTAAACAGTTTGGCTAGATCTTTATTCTCTAACTATAAACATGAAATTTAAAGCATGAACTAGTCAAGATTAAACTATTCGACTCTCATGGGTTGTGGCATTTATGACAAGCTGCACACAACGATTATTTTGCATAATAAAGTAAAAATTAGTGGCACTTCGACTTGTGCACTTTCATGATATGTTTTTTTCTTTTTGCTTTTCTCTCTAACCTAACATTTTATTTTTTCCTTCATTTTTTACGGCATCTATTCTAACATTTTATTTGATATGGACGTACTTATCAAAATATTTCCTAACATTTTTATTCAGCATTCTTTTTGTCCATATCCTAACTTAACATTTTTTGAAAAATATTTTCATTTTTTGGACTAATTTATTCTAACTTATCACAACCAAAAAATGCTACAACAGGTTCCAAGTATGCTAGTTATTGTGGTGGACGGAAGAATAAATAGTAGGAGTGTGAGATAGCAGTATGTAACTATCATTAGTTTTGTGTGCACCAATTCTCCAAATTCACAAGGAATTATGAACTATTAGAATGTGTTTTCATTGATGTTAAAGGTGTTGCCATTGATTTTAAAGATTATTGATGTTGAAGGTGGTTTCAAGGAGATTGTTAGAAATGTTGTTAGTGATGAGAAAGGGAGTTTAAGGAGCATAATATTTGGAGCAATTTTATCTATAGAATATTAACTTGGATACCCTTTCAAAGTTCACAGTCACATAAGCTTGAGGAAGACCTTTCTAATGGTATATGGAACCTTGAAAAAATCCAAGGGAAGAAGGAATTATAGCTAGTCAAAGTTTCACAATCTACAGGCCCAATAGTGTAGGGTTCGAAGGGTTTTTGGTTCTACATACAACCAAATAGTGGACCCACTATTTTGTTAATCTTAGAGCACCTGGGGGGGGTTCAATTTTTTTATCTCATCTAGCCATTCATTTAATGAAGAACACATCAAGGACAACATTTGTGTGGTTCGAGGAAGGCATAAGAGGTTTAAAGTTTACTACACAACAAATAGCAAATGCCCCCCCCCGTTAACCTTTGAGCATCTAGGGGAGTCAACATTTTAATCCAGACCATCCATTCATCCCTTAAACAAATGATCAACAACTAGGATCATCTGACCCAGCTAAAAATGCATTAGCTTTAGGATGTACAGGTGGTAGTCCCACCACGAGACACGTATCTTTCCTTGGCCTCTTCCCATTGGTGGATTATGCCAAGTGTATCAAGGTATTGAGACCAAGAAACAAAAGACGAGAGACAAATTTTTTCATGATAAATGAATTTAATGTATACTATCTCACCCTGGCCATTTTCAATTTAACAAAGGGAACATGAGAAAAACATAGGTCCTAGGACCCCTTTCTTCTGTACTAGTGACAAAGAACATGTATAAGTGGACAAGACATGGTTGAAGCTCATTGGATAACATAAATGACATGGAACATAGGTGGAAAATCACATGACATGATGAAGTGAGCATGACACATGACATTCAAGGATAGTGGCATGTGACATGAAAATTCAACATTTACAGGTTTCCAAGTGTGCTAAATATATATGACATGTGGACCACTCACCAAGAAACATGTGGCAGTCGAGTGACACATGGATGAAATCATCTAACTTTCGCATTCTTGGCAGTGGAAAATGATAAAAGGGTCAATATTGAGAGACGAAGGCTAAGACAAAATATTCTCCATTAGTAGAAGTGAAGTTTCACATCTCTCCTTAGAGGTCTAGATGAAGGAATATAAGTCAAGGGCCAAGGTTTGTCGTAGATCAAGACCAAGGTTGAAAAGAGTGAGAAACAAAGATATTCCCATCAACCAAGAATTTGTCAAGGAATCGGGAGGAGTGTTAGGGTCATGTTTGGTAACTTTTTTATCCATCATTGATAAAGGGTTTAAGATTGGACCTTTGGACCTTTGGACCATTTAAACAATGCTTCAAGATTATTATAATGTTGATAGCACATGTTAAAGGACATGGGTGTGAGAACTAAGGACTGATCTACAGTATTTATTATAATTATATTCAACCATGATACAAAATCCCTCAATGACACATGATTGAGCATTTGGGCATGTCGCTCTACAATATTGATTTTGGCACCATGATAAATGTGGTTGATTTTGATTCTGATTGGCAACATTCATTCAGTTGGATACAATTATTTGTGCTTGGAGATAATTATAAATGAATGGGTGGACTACGAGAAGCATGAAAGCTAAACTAGACCAATTCAATCCTACTATTTGGGAATATAAACAGAATAACAAAAAATTGTATAAAATGAAGTTTGAAAGTTGTGTTAGTTGATTTTCTAAAAACCCTCTTGAATTGATTTCAGAGAAACCTAGCTTGATCATTTAAATTTTCATAGTGAGAGATACACAAAAATAAAGAGGAAGAATTGTTGAACTATTAAAGTAAATATTCCAAATGTAAAAATCCTATACAAAGTTGATTAAGAAAGAGGAGCAAAAAATATAAACAACTAAAGAGAAAAAATGAGTAGTGAGATTAAAGAGGAGTAGTATCAAACACAAGAAATGGTACAACATTTGAAAACTAGGAAAGCCAATGAAACAAATATTTGTTTTCTCAGTCTATCAGGGAATTGGTGTCTCCTTCGAGTAGAGGCTAGATAAAGAACAACAACTTGGAGCCTATGTGAGGAGGGACTTGGTTCTTCTAGCAAGTTCTAGCTTGCAAAAAAAGAGAGTTTGGAGCCTCTTGTAGGTTGTTTCCTATGAACATTGACGTAAATATGAGTGGATGCTTGCATTTATATAAAAAAAAAAATTGTGGTTTTCTGCCTTTCTATTTTTCCACTTATATTTGGTGTCTACGTGTTTTTTTTCATGATTTGTTTTCATTTCATGGTTAATTGTTGAACACCTATATAGCTTCACTTATTGTTAAAGAAGAAATTAGAAAATTGCTAAATTTATTAAAAGTGTTCATTACTAGAAGACACAAAAACTTATTCATCCCCCTTAGTATTTGGCTATTTTCAAACAATTGGTATCATATTCATTTCCTTCTACATCAACCTAATAAGTGGAAGAAAGGCCTAATCCATAGATATGGCTAGTTAGGAAGGGTATTCTACAAACACAACTCCTTTTTTTAATGAAACGAACTAATATGCCTTCTATAAAGTTAGAATGAGAACATATTTAATGTCCCTTAGAGTAGACGTTTAGGGTGCAATAGAGGATGGTTATGAAAAGACACATGTCATTGTTGAAAAAGAAGATAAAGTTGAATTTTATTTCAATGCTAAAGTTATGAATTCTATTGTTAGTTTGTTAGATGAATGATAATTATTAAAAGAAATGCATTGTAAGACTATAAAGGAAATATGGGATAAGTTAAGAAACATTCATTAAAGTGACGGTAAAGTGAAATTGGTTAAGTTACATGTTTACACAATGCAGTTTGAGCCTTTGAGAATGAGTGATGATGAAGATATAGTAAAATTATTTCTTTGAGTTAATGAAATAATAAATTTTATGAAGGATCTTGATGAAATGATTAAGGGATCGTCCATTTTCCCAGAAGTATTGAGGTATCATCCTACGAATCTTAATTCTAAAGTATCAACTATTGAAGAAATGATTAATATTGAAACTTTAACAATGGATCAATTTCTTGGCTCACTAATAACATATGAAATGAGAATGACAAGCGAAAGCCTACATTAAGAGAAGTAACATTTAAGGTAGACGGGAAGCCCACAAAAGACGAATAATATTCAAGTTTAGGCTCAGATGAAGAAGCTAATTTTGGAAGAAGACTGATGGAAGGAACTGGTAAGTACAAAGGAAAACTTCCTTTTAAATGATTTAATTGTGGAAGAGTAGGCTGTTATGCTTCAAAATTTCCATTTAAAAAGGAATATAAAATGTCAAAAGGTAAGAAAACAATAAATATAGTAGAGTGAAAAGTGAGAGAAAACATTAAAATAAAAACTTTTATACCCAAGAAGATAACAACTCCTCTGAAGACAAAATTGAATCTTCTTATGAAGTAGGAATTGGTGAATTTATTCTTATGGCACTAGAATCTAAAAATGAAGAAAAAATGAGTGTGAACTAAGTGAAGAAGAGGAGGGTTAAGTTGGTCTAGAAGTAGAACTAATTAGAGATCTAAAAGAAATTGATAGGCTTATGCAAAAGAACAAGAAAAAAAGAAGAACCTAAATCAAAATAACTTCTCATAATGAAGGTTGAATTGGAAGAGGCTAAAAAGGTTGAAGATATCCTATTACAATATCTAAAGAGAAAAACTAGGTAGTTTTTCTTAGAAAGAAGTTATAAAAGAATTAGACTAAATTAAATATAAATTTAAATCGCATTAAAGGTTCTAAGAAGTTTGATGAAGTTATGAATGCTTAGAGATATCCTAACATGAATGTTGTCCTAGGTTATGTAAGACAAAATATAAAGATAAAAATTCCATCAATTTCATCAAAGCACTTACAAAATGTAGTGACAACATAAATCAATGTAATGAAAACAAAAAATAGTTAAAGGAGAAACAAAATGACAATATCACTAAGCAACAATAAGGTAAAAATACACCTCAACAACAACATGGCAAGAAAACTCAACAACATACAAGAAAGTTTGAAAATAATGTAATAAATTATTAGAAGTCTTATTTTTGAAAAGGCAAAATTATTAGATGCCCAATAGATCATACTCACAAGATCCAACTATCCCCAAGTATGGGAATTTCTTCTATGGATAATGTTATTTGTGTAAGAGCTTTGGTCACAAGGGTGTGAACTTCCAAAAGTATGTTAGAAGAAACCAAATAAGAAATCAAATAAGAAATGGAACCAACACAATACTTGTAAATTGTAAATGTAAGTAGAAACACAAATAGGAACAAAAACACATTTTTCCTTGCTTTTGATGTCATTGAATGCTTCTATTGACATAACTATCAACGTAAAGCATATGAATGTAAACCTAGACATTTTAGATCATTGGATCAAGCCAAGAAAAGGATAAAGGAACCCAAATCGTGGAAAAGAAGGACAAGTGCAGCCTTATCTTGTAAACTGAGAACTGAATCAACCATTTGTATGTAGATAATGATTACTCCAGACATATGATCGGTGATAAGAGTATGTTCTTTTCTCTAAATGAAAAAAATATGTAAATGTCACCTTTGTCAAGGATGCACTAGGGACGATAATATCTAAATCCATAATGAGATTGAAAAACGGTAGAGGCAAAGCACATGGCGTTCTATTTGTATATGGAATGAAACATAATTTGTTGAACATGACAAAAATGTGTGACGAAAGGTACAATTTCATTTTTAGGGCTCAACAATGTGAAATCAAATCATCTACAACAAGAAAGGTAATGGTTAATGGAGACCGAACCTCACACAATATATATGTTCTTAAGGAAGAAAATAAGGAATGTCATTTAGGAAAGAAAGATGAAAGTTATTTGTTTAATATAAGGCCAAGGCATCTAAACTTTTATCCTATTGTTAAACTCAGCAAAAAGGGACTCGTAAGAGATCTTGCCAAAAGCACAACTTCACATAACTTTATCTACAACTCATGTCAAATGGGAAAGCAAGCTCAAGTTCCTTTCAAGACTAGGTACCATTTATCCATGAGCAAGCCACTTCAATTGGTACATATGGATCTATGCAAACCTTCTAGAATAGAGGCACCTATAGGTGAGAATTATTTCATTCTAATTGTTGATTATTTTTTTTAAAATGACGTGGGTAGCCTTCCTAAAAGGGAAATCAAATGCTTCTTAGAAAATTCAATTTTTTCAAAGTGCTTGTAGAGAATCAAATAGATGTAGGATAAATTGGATTCGCTTAGATCGAGCTGGAGAATTTACATCAAATGAATTTGAGGACTTTTGTGATGAAAATGGAATAAAGAGATAGTATAGCATTGTAGACTCCCTCCAAAAGAAAGGATTACTTGAAAGGAAGAAAATATCAGTGCAACAAATGTCTAGGGCCATGATGTATGAAAGAAATATACCATAGAACTTTTGGATATAATCCATACACACAAAAATCCACATTCTAAAAAAAGCACACATCAAGCCTAATTGTGACAAAACACCTTATGAATTATGGCATGGAAAACCAGAATCAATAAAACACTTCAAAGCATTTAGCAGCAAATGTTACATTCAAAACAATGATGAAAAATTTGGCAAGCTTGATCCTAGGGAAGATGAAATAATTTTCTCAAGGTATTCAACAAAAATAAAATGGCATAGATGCTACAATAACATATTGCATAGAATAGTCGATTTCATTGTTGTTAAATTTGACGAAGAACTATGTTTCAAGAGCAAGCATACTAAAATTTATCAATCCATTTGATTAAACAATCAACAAAAAAGAGGAAGAGTAGCTTCAAAACTCAGGAAATGGAGAATATTTGGAGACAACAAACACTCATTCAAAGCCACCTTCATGGTATTTACAAAAGAACCATCGTGAAAATCAAATTATTGGTAACAAGAATGTTGGGGTCCAAAAGAGAAGAAAATGTATTGACACTTCAAATCAAGCACATATTGTCATGTTGTCCATTATTTAACCTAATAATTTTTCTAAAGCAAGCAAAGATGAACATAGGATAGGTGCCATGAATGAAGAATTGGACCAAATAGAAAAGAATGAGACTTGTGAATTGAATCAAATACCATCAAATAAAAATATCATAGGTACGCAATGGGTTTTCAAGAACAAATTAAATGCACAAGGACAAATTATAAAAAATAAAGAAATATTAGTATGTAAAGATTATGCACATGTAGAGGGATCAGACTTTGAAGAAACTTTTTCTCTAGTCACATGAATAGAAGAAATTAGGATGTTTCTTGATTTGCATGTCAAAAATATTTCAAAGTATATCAATTGGATGTGAAATTTTCCTTCCATATTGGAGAACTTGAAGAAGAGGTATATATAGAACAAATTGAATGATTCCAATTATCAGACAATCTTGATGAAGCATGCAGAATAGAAAAGGACCTTTGTGGTATTAAAATAAGAACCACATGTATGTTACTCTTGATTGGAAAAATATCTATAAAAGACAAGTTTCAAGAGAAGAAAAATTGACAAAAAATTATTGCATAATATCTAATGATGAAAATCTCTTTATTGTGATTGCGTATGTTGATGATATAATTTTGCGAAGAAATAAAGATTCTCTAGTAAAATGGTTTATTGATGAAATGAAATATGATTTCAAAATGTCTATGCTTGGAGAACTCTATTTTTTTCCTACATATATAAATCATACAAAAATCAAATGGCATGTTCATATCTCAAGGAAAATACATGAAATAAATGTTGAAAATTCAGAACGGAGGAATGTACCCCTATCACCACTCCTATGGTTTTTGGATGTAAGCTAAGCAGGGATGATGAATCATCAAAAATTGATCAAAATTTGTATAGCTATATTATTGGCATCCTATTATACCTAAAAAAGTTAAAGAATGGACATAATGCTAGCAGTTTGATGAGTAGCAAGAAATCAATCATCATCCAAGCAAAGATATCTCTTAGGAAAAAATGAAGTTTTAGATACCTAAAAAGCACAATGGATTGTTGGTTGTGGTAACCAAAATGAAAGAGCTTCTTACTAAAATTCTACACAAATGAAGATTGGACCAGTTGCATAAATGATAGAAAATGTACAAGAAATGGTGCATTTTTTCTAGGAGAGTCATTGGTGGCTTAGGTGAGCAAGAAGCAAATTTCAGTCTCATTATCTACTACTGAAGTTGAATACATAGCAACAACAACTTGTTGCACACAAGAACTATGGATGAAGAAAACTATTCAATACATGAAGGTAACATATGATGAGCCATACTTATTAAATATGGTAATACAAGTTCAATAAGAATATCAAATAATATTGTCCTTCATTCTAAAATGGAACATATTCAGACCATCAAGTATCACTTCCTTAGAGAGAAAGTGGCTGACTAGATTGTGAAGCTGGAATATATATCAACCAAAGAGAAAATCGTTGATATATTCACCAAGCCTTTGGAAAGGGAACCCTTTCAATATCTAAGACAAAAATTGGGAGCAGTACCTTATACTTCTCTTCATTAATTTAACTTCAAAACATAATCTAAAGATAGTTAGGTACAATCACAGGGGGGCATTGAAAAATCCAAGGATAATCATAGGGGGAGTACTGTGTAAAATTCAAATGAATAACAACAACAAATGAACCATAATAAAAATTCACATGGTGAATCAAAGTTTCTAGAGTTACATTAACAACAAAAACAAACAACAATTTGTAGAATGATGAACAACCAAGAGAGATACCAATTAATTCATGCTTTGGGAGAGAAAGTATTTTTATTGAAGCTAGTCAACAACATCAAGTTTTTTTTGAGAAATCACCAGCATCCTTTTATATTTCCCAAGGGGGGGGTTTATTAAAATAAATCATTTGGCATTGATGTAAAAGGGGGAGTAAATAAGAAAACATTAGAATCAATGGGCAAATGAACTAGAATTGTATAAATGGTATAATATTCCATGTGGTTCTTGACAGGGGGAGTATAAGTAAAAAATGATAGAGATTGAGGTGTTTATTGAGAACAAAGGGGGATAATGAACAAATAACTAAAGTGAACAAATAAAAAACGTGTTTTTGATAGTGTTTCCATGTACTATTATTGATAGCAATATTTAATGTTTCTATAATAATCGTAAATAATTAAGAAAAAATATTTACATATACACCAACGATGGCATTAATATTATCATAGGATACTCATAAACTTGAAAGTATCCCTTTAAATGAGGATTTTTCGGGTAACCTCAATAGAGGAGGAACATTTAGAACTACATAACTATAAATGAGGACAGCATAACTCCCCCTTTTGAATTCTGCCAACCATGATTTCCAAAAGACTTTTTCATACTTGTGAAAAATAAATAAGGTCATCTCATGGAGACAAGAAATCACCACCACTATTGAAACACCCTCCTTAGTCTTAAACTTTTAATGAGTGTTATATGTTACCTGTATAGTCTATTATATTTCGATATAAACTGTAACTTTCTAAAATTGGAATGAAGTGCCATTTTCCACAAAACTAATCTAATGTACATATTTTTTTGAGGGCTTTTCTTTTGTGAAAATGCATTTTAAGCATAATAATTTAAACATTACAAGATGAGCACAAAATTAAACATTTAAATCCCTACAAAATTTTACTTCTAAATAGAAAATAAAGATCAAATATTTACTTTTAGTTTACTTAGAACAATTTATTCAATATTTGATAGCAATATTTATGGAATGATAAAGAAGAATATGTTTTATTCTTGCTAAGTTAGCCCAATACTGCAACTTGTTTTTATATTTGGTTGTCCAAACTAGTTTTCTAACCTACCATCCAACAAGGAACAACCTATAAACTCCCTAACTCTAGGAAATCTTTGGTTTCCTAGCACTCCATGGAAGGTTTCCTAGAGTTAGGTTAACCATTTTGATCATTTCCATAATTTTGATAGTTCCAATCCTTTCCATGGTTCTCACTGCATTTCCTAAAATCCCCTTCCCCCTTGTTCAATCCCATTAGTCCCCCAATAGGTTCATCATCTTATCCCATTTCAATCCAAATTCTAGAAGGAAGTGTTATTCACCTTCCAAGGATTGAATTTAGTATGTAGGTGATTTAACAATAAATTTGCGAATACTTAGTGGTTCATCAACAAGAGAAAAACACTAACTAGTTTATTAGCTAACAAAAAGCACCCAATGGTTTAATTAATCATTTTGAAAGAACTTAGTGGTTTATTATCCAAATAGAAAGAACTAAGTGATTCATTGGCCAACTAGAAATAAATAAGTGGTTCATTAGCCAAATTTCAAGTATTAAGTGGTTCATCAACCAAAGGAAATAACTTAGTAACTAAATTCGATCACTAGAAAATCACATGGGAAACATATAATTACACCAAGATCTTAGTGGCCTCAAACATAACCATAGGGACAAAAGCCTATATCACAAATTATAGGATCAAGGTCATAGAAAAACAGTTCAATCTAAGCTCCAATTATGCAAGGTAATCTAGGTCACACTTCACAACTCTAGACTATCCCAAACTATCGTTGAAATCTTCACTCCAATTGTGAATACAAACAACTAAGAGAAATACCTGTACTTGAGAACTAACCACTAGGATTTTTAAATAATGAAATGTTTAGAAATTGAGTTCCATTTGAATAACCCAACCCCAAATTCTCTTCTCTATGCGTACATGTAGAATTCCTCCCACATCCTCTGATACATATGAGAAGGCATCACCTTTCCTCTTTGGTGTGTTTATCTAAAACTTCATTTTTTGGTTGCATTTTCAATCTTTGAGGGAAGCAGTTGAATGAAATCCTCCCCCCCCCTTCCACCACTTCCAATCTAGTCTCATAAATAATTAACAACAACCTTGTTCACCCCTAATCGTATCACATTAAAATCTTGTAAGATAATGGATATCCTTAGTTGTTGGTGAGTTAAATATTCAATTTGACTGGGTTCGTGCCTTCAAATCATATGAGAAAAACAAAAATCACCCCTTAGACTTAGACTTATAGTTCTTCCTTCCCCTCAACCTGTTCAATTAATTTTTAATTGATAATAACCAATGTTAAAAAAAGTTGCAACTAGTTGTAGTTTCCCCACGCTGGTGTTGCAATTACATTCAAAATTACAACAAGAAAAGTGGGGGTAAAAATAGGAGATATTACGAACCCCATTCCCTTAAAGGAACACCATCCAAGTGGTTTTCTATCAATAGAGAACAACAACAAAAGCTAACTTTTGTAGTTACAAATATTTGCATCTACTCAAATATTAAAAAAAGGGTACAATGCCGTCATTTTATCTGTATATTCCTATATCGCTTCATTGGCCCAAAGTGCTCCCATTTCACCTTGACACACTCTATTAATCAATTTTGGAGCATGGTTTGTCTCTGGTCTAGGATGCATAGTGGTTCTAGTTGGAATTATCCCTCAGATTCCACTTGTATTAGAGACTAATCAATCACATGATTAGTGTCACATATATAAGTTTTAATCAAGGATATGTGAAATGAATCATGTGCATTCATAGTGGGTGGTAAGGCTAGTCTATAAGCCACTAATCCCACTCTTTCCAAAATCTGAAATGGTTCACAAAATATGGGTGCTAGCTTAGCACAAGCCCCACATTTAGTGAAATATTCCTTCCAAAGATGCAAAGATATACATGATCTCCCACTTGGAATTATTTGTGCATTCTCTATTAATATGCATAGCTCTTCTATATTTCTTGGGATAATTTCAGTTTCTTCTCGACACTAATTACCTCCCCCTTTAACATATATAGTCCAAGGACCACTTTGTTAACTGGGTCATCCTAGCTAATAGGTGTGCTACATTTTCTACATAGAAATCTTCAAAAAGGATGATATTTAGTGACTTAATAACTATTGTTATATGCAAATTAAACTAGTGGCGGGAACTCTTACCACCTCCTTTTCTAATGTGTAACATACATTCTTGACATGTCCTATAAAATTTTGTTTGCCATTTCATTTTATCAATTAGTCTAAGGATGATAAGCTATGTTAAATTATAGTTGATTCCCAAATCCAACAAACAATGCTTTCTAAAAATTTGATTTGAATTTGAAATCCAAATATGAGATGATATTCTTGGGTATGCCATGCAATCTAAATATTTCTTTCACGAATATTTGACCTATGTATATAGCCTTATGAGTGGATTTGACAGGTATGAAGTGAGTTTCCTTGTACAAATTTTCCACTACCACCATGATGGCATAATTGTTCTTGGGTTTCTTGGCCGATCACATAAGGAATTCCATGGATATGACTTCCCACTTCCACTCATAGATTGGAATTGGTTGCAACAATACCACCAGGTGTCTGCATCCCACTATAACCTATTAGCATTCCAGACACCTGGAAATGTATTCAGTAAATTCCTTTTTCATCCTTATATAGTTATACATCTTCTCGATGGTTATTGTCATTTTCTAATAACCAGGATGACTAGAGTAAGGTATCCTATGGAACTCATTTATTATGACCTTCATCAAGTTGTCTATACAAGGTACATACCATCTATCCTTAAAAAGAAGCATACTATCGTCAGTGAGCTTGTATTCCTTTATGAGTGTTCCTTTTGGTTTTCTCTATAAACATTCTTTTATATGTTGAAAATGTTAATTGTTTTGTAATGCTTATTTAATCCTTTCCTTAATGTCAAATTCACAAGTACTCATAGATACCAGGTGAGCTACTTGTAGACTCTTACTAAGTGCATATGCTACTATGTTCTCCTTACCCTTTATATGCTTGATATCAAAGTCAAAATCACTAATTAGGGTTAATCATTTGTATTGTCTTACATTTAACTTGGGAAATTCCTACTAGTATCTCCACCCTCCATGATTTGAAATTGACACAAACTCTTTTCCAAACAGGTAGTGCCTCCACATCTTTAGTGCATGAAAAATTGTTGCAAGTTTTCTTGAGTTTCTTGGGTTTCTTGAAAATTGTTTGAGTTGTTCAAAACTAGTTGTTCACTCTAATGTCCATTGGAATTTAACTCCTTTCCTCTACAAATATGTGATTGGATGTCCAAATTTTGAGAAATATTGGATGAATTTGTAATAATATTTGGCCAATCCCATGAAGGATATAACTTACCTAAGTTTGCAAGAAGTAGGACACTCTACTATTTCCTTGATCTTTTTCTGATCCACAAAAACACCTTCCTTTGAGATTATATGCCCCATTTATTGAACTTGTGACTTGAACAGTTCACATTTGTTGAGTTTGACATACAAATTGTTTTTATCTCAGCAACTACAATACTACATTCAAGTGCACTTCATGTTCTTCTCTTATTTTAGAGTAAACTAGGATATCAACCATAAATACCAACACAAATTTGTCCAAGTACTGACTAAGGACATTATTCATCAATCACATAAATGTGGTTGGGGAATTTCTAAGCCTGAATGGTACCACCACAAACTCATAGTGCTCGTAAGGTGTCCCGAATTCTATCTTATGAATATCTATCTTTAATTATGACCTAAATGTATTGAGACCTTAAAATCTAGTTTGGAAAATATTTTAGCTCCTCTTAGTTCATAAAATAAGTTATAAATCCTCGGTATTAGGTTATTTTTCTTCATTGTCTATTGTTAAATTTCCATTAATAAATACACAACAGTGGTCTCCCAACCTTCTTCTTCACAAATAATTCTAGGACTCCCCAAGCCAACACACTTGGTCCAATATACCTTTTTTCTAGCATCTCCCTCAACTATAACTTTAATTGTGCTAGCTCTAGAATTCTCATGTGATATGTGGTCTTAGAAACTAGTACTTAACTAGGAATTAGTTAAATGGGAAAGTATTTTTCTCTCCAAAGAGGTAACCCTAATATTTCTTTGGGAAAACCTCATTGTATTGTTTTATGATAGGATGATACTTGAGTCTACGTTCACTACCCTCTATCACACCGGTCACTTGGATCATCAATAGGGAACACCCATTCTCACTACATTTATTCACTTCCAACACCAAGATGTTCCTTACTGAAATAGGTTTTCTCTTTCCTTGTAGTATCTTTCCTTTTCCTTCACCACCAAGGAACTGAAGTGATTTATTATAATATTCCACTTTGGTTTTGTGGGCTACTAGGCAGTCCATGCCAAGTAAACTATTGTATGAACCCAATGAAAGTATGTTGATATTCATTGTTGTATTTAGGTTATCCAAATCTAAGTGACATGAATCCACTAATATTGTCACTCTCTTCTCGACTCCCATGGCTATATGGACCAGTTAAGACTTGGCATGTGATTTATTTTGCAAGGCATAAGTTTCTAAATTTTTTGGACTAATATTACTGAAAGTAGAACATTGATCAATTAAAATTGAGACTAGTTAGTTAATGACCATACCTTCCATTTCAATAATAGAATCTTATCAATCTAATTTCCAGCTATCCAATGCTGCATAAATTCAAGGTACATTATGAGCTACATTATTCATAGTTTTTTCCTCTTGCATGTTGTACAATATTTTATCATTCTAATATTATTGGTGAGGATTATCTCTTTGCAAGTTGCTTCCTCCACATGTCTAAAACTAAAATGGTACATTCTTGAATCCCTCTATTGGTGCCAAGGAAAGTGCATTGGAATTCACCTTTTGTAGGAGTGCTGAATTTACAGTTTTTCCCCATCTTCCTCTGTAGAGAAGGTTTTGATCCATTTCCTTTAAATGGGTCATGAACTTCCTCTTCCAATATATTCAAAACTCAACTTTATGCATCGAATAATCACAATAGTACTTAGCCTTTTCGATTAGTTTCTCTAATGTTCTTGGCTCATCAAATTCAATATTGGGTTAGTAAGTTATGGTGACCCATTGAGGTACCTTTGAATATTCACTTTATCATCTCTAATGTATGCAAAATACCACAAAAGTTTTAAGAATTTATTGTTGTATTCATTTGCAGTAAGTTGTTCTAGCTTCTGCTCATGGAATTCTTTAACTTTGTTGTCAAAACACCTCTTAGATTGGTACTTTTCATGAAGGTATTACTTAGACTTTCTCCATGAAAATTCCTTCTCTTTCTCAAATATCTCCCCAAATATCAACATTTCCCTTCAATATGAAAATGGATACCCTAACCTTCATGTTTTTAGAGTGGTTGTACACTTTGAAGTATTTATTCATTCCCAACAGCCAAGCTTTTTCCTCTTCAGCCTTCTTATTTTCTCCATCAAAGGTGGGCGGATTTTCCTTCTTGAACTCCTTTGGAGTGAAGTTTTTCTCACTCCTTTTCTACCTATGTTGTCTTCTAGTCGCAAAACTTGTTGATTTGTCATGACTTCTTGTTGTAACAGCTACAAACACCCTCCAAAATTTCTCCTTAGCTTCATTTTGGAGCCTCCCTACCAAACATCCATAACAACATGTCTCGCAGTGTCCAAGTACATAGGATTCAACTGAGTCTTTGTGGCTTACCATCGTGTGTTGGTCAACTTTTTTGCCTCCCGCCCACATGCTAACATTCTAGACTTAACCATTTTCTAGCTGAGGTGCTCACCTAGAAAATTGCGCAATTCTAGAGGGGAACCAACCTTCCCTCCAAAAATTTTGTAATCCATCTAGGCTACCTGTTAGGGTCCAAAAATGTGCAATCCAACCAAGCAACCTTACCTCTGGAAAATGCGCAATTCAACCCAACATTCGGTTTCATCTTAGAAAATGCAGAATTCTGATTGGTAGCTAGGGCTTGAGCCTAGAAATTGTGTAATCCAGCTAGGCTTCCTATTAGGCTCCAGAAATGCACAATCAAACCAAGCAACCTTACCTCTAAAAAATGTGCAATTCAACCCAACATTGGGCTTCATCTAAAAAATGCACAATTCTAAATGGTAGCCAGGGCTTGAGTCTAAAAATTGTGCAATCTAGCTAGGCTGCCTGTTATGCTCTAGAAATACGCAATCCAATGAAGCAACCTTCCCTCTAAAAAATGTGCAATTCAACCCAACATTGGACTTCATCTCAGAAAATGTGCAATTATGACTGGCAGCGAGGGCTTGAGTCTAGAATTTGCGCAATGCTAGAGGGACACACAGTCTTGCTCAGCCAAGAAACTACACAATTGTCTTTCCCGGGCTTGAAGATTGTTGCATGTCCTCCCAGGTTGACTAGTTCCCCCCAAGACTGAGAAATCTTGATTTGCATGCATGGGATACTTTTCTTGAAAAAGGAAAAAAGTTAAAGGTAAGAAAGCATCCCTAGATTTAGGGATCTATTTTTAGCATCTGGATGTTACATGCAAATACCGTTTTAGAAACTTCCCACCAAGTGTCGCTTTTTCCTAGATTTGTGGCATGCACGTCATAAGACTCATTGTTATCAAACTTATTTATTCAATGTTGCAGAGCTCATTCCTCACATTGATCTTGGAGCTCTGACATCCCACAACATATCTAGGAGCATTCGGCACGTTTAGATCAGTTTTTTCCAGGTAAGTCTGCTTTTCATGTCTTTTGCTGCTTTTTTGTCTCTTTTTCTATTTCTCTTTGTGTGAATGTTGTTTTCTTGGTTTTGTTGAATGCATGCTATCGTTTTAATGTATGTTAGCTTGTAGAAGGATTTTTTCAAGTTTTTCCTTGCATCTCATTCTTGTCACATATATGACATTGTTTCTACACTAACGGTCATCGTTGCGGTGACTCACTTCACACACATGCTTGTTTTCCCATTTTCTGAATCCTACACTCATTGTTTACATGCATGATCATTCACTCTTGTTTACACTTAGATTCACCATCCATTCATGACTTTTCATGTTTTCATTCACTCGTCGACAGGTCTGGGCTAGAAATGCACAATTCTGAGAGTGAAGGCTCTGTTTTCCCTCCAGAAAATGCATAAATATAGCTCAACATTGACCTTCAGGCTTGCTTTGCGCAATTCTATGAGGTAGTGCTAGAAATTGCGTAATGCAGTTTGCTGGGTTTGCATGTCATTGCTAACTAAAACTACGTATTGCGCAGTTTCATTCCTTAGTGGGGCGGGATGGGGTATGCATTGCACAGTTCGAGTAGTTAGTTAGCCTCTTGATAGTCGGGACTATGCCTTGCATAGTTTTGGCAGTCAGTCTCCCATACTCCCAGTGAAAATTGTGCAATCCTCCTAGTTAGTCACCCAGGTATGTTGCATGTCACTCCTGAAAGTTGTTTTGGTTTTCAATGGACATATTTCTTGCCATGAGTGTTTCTATGTATCCAGGTATCGTAGGTGTTCATTCGTCTCTGAGAACTACATGCATAATGGCCTCCAAGGGAGTAGGGTCAAAGGAAATTCTCGAGAGTGCAACTAGAGATTTAGTTAAACAAGTGTCTATGAGCTTGCTTATATACGACGACACCAAGATGTTCGTAGTCAAATATATCAAGATGAAATGGTAGGAAATCAACTATACATTCAAGAACATTTGAGGAAAATATGGAAACCGCAGGGTCTATGTCAACATCCACAAGTCTGGCTTGTATCGGGTTGCATGCAGGTATCTCATGTTTCCATGCATAGACATGGTCAACTAGATTGTCTCACATACTGATCCCTAGACAATGGAGTTGAGTAGTGCCAGTGGAAGAAACCTTACTACCTTCAGGGGGAAGGAATTTTAGGAGATGTACCACTTGCCACAGCCGGTGATGACAATGGAGAAAAACTTCAGTAGACCCAACAACAGTGGAAACTCAAGAGCTATCTTGAAAAGCTGGGTGAAAAAGCCATCCAAGTTTACGATAACACCTAACCATCTTTACAAGATGAAGATATTGTGAAAGGCGTATCAGTATTTGGTCATCTTTGCACACTGCTTATATAGCCAAAAGAGCATAGAAACCTTTCTGCAGAGTTGGGTGATCGCATTGGAGCAACTAGCCAGCAAACAAAGACCTTGCAACTAGCCCGACATGTTGGCTCTCAGGTTGAAGGAATATGTGTCAGAAGCCCAAGATCTACACAAGGGTCATCAAGTAGAGATATACATGTCCACTTGCATACTGGATGCAGTCTGTGCTTGTCAGCAGTTCCTTGGCTTGGGTTGGGGATGGACACCTTCAGAAACCTTTGTGCACACTTATTGCAGATTGTTCTCCAAATGAAACTTTCATGGATTTATCATAGAGTTGTCAGACCACTTTGTCATTGTGGTGTACAAAATGATATTTGAGTAAGATCTAGCTTGCATGTCACAGGTAGCGATGGAGGCATTGATCGACATAACAGATTGGTATGCGTCACCACTTGGCACCTTTGTTTGGATGTACAGTGGGGAGAAGGCTTCGCATGTTTTACCGAATTTTTTAATGGACAAGCTCATCATGTAAGATGTGTCTATTGAAAATGGCAACAGGAAATGCTAAAAATAGAAGTGCTAAAAATAGCACTACTATAAATAGCAATTTGGGTACTAATGCTGGATTGAGCAATAGGGAATGAAAAATGAAAGTGCAAAAAATAACATTCTATTTTTAGTTGTTCTGGATGGATTCCTATTTTAGTCAGTCCCTGGACTAAAAATAGAAAGTAAAATTCAAATTTGAACTTAACAATGGTTTGAAAATAAATTAATTAATTCACCATGAGTTAATTAGTTGTGAAAAATCAAACATGAAGTCTATGTGAGGACATGCAACAGTTTCTCTAT
>APFE031301891.1:140340-155494 GCA_000404065.3 Pinus taeda
TTTATCCATCAATTAAAGAGATAAGGATGAGTTCTAATTTGAGTAGTAATTAGTTGGCTCAGTTAACTGAGTCAAGTCTAGTTATAATTGATTTAAACAGTTTGTTTAAATTAATGTAAGTTTAGTTAGTTAATGCATGCTTGCATATAACTTTTTCACTTCAGATAACTTAATATTCTCTCATGAATAACTCATGCATGTAAGTTCAGACAAAGACCCAGTTGAGATCAGAGGAGGGACAATGTGCTATCAGTTGGATGAATTTTTTCCTATAAAGGAAACTCATCCATGGAGAAGAATTTATCTCCTTCAGGATTGTGCAGTTGGATCAGAGGTTGGTGAGTGTGTGAAGAGGCCAATTCACACAAGTGGTTACACTAGACCCCAAGGAAAATTGCACAAAGAAATAGGAGGCTTGGAGGGCAAAGGAGAAGGTTTGAGAGAGGCCTTTGACTGTCTATGAGTAGCAGAGGGATTGCAGAGAGAATAGGATAGCTTGTGAGTTGATTCTTTTTGTAATCCGGACTATGTTTCCACTTGTATGATAAAATAGAGTTGGGGTTTTAGGCTGAGGCTTTCCCCATGATATTTCTTCTATGTTATGTGTGATTGCTTCTCATTCTCAGTTATATGTGTTCTCATTGATCGTGTTCAAATTGATTAAGATTCTGTAAAGTGTTGTAGAAGTAGATCTTGTATTGTGTTTTAGTATATTGCATAATTTGTTGATCTACAATGGGAATTTCTACATGGTATCAGAGATAGCTGATTTGTAGAAAAATTCTACATGGTATCAGAGAAAAGGTGATCAAGGCGAAGAATAGTATACAAGAAGGAGAAGTTCGAAGTTTGGTTCCTGAATATAGAAATTGATTTCTTATCACATTGTTATTTCACCTATGGCAGTCAGTGGTTTAAGACTCGAATATGCCCTTGATGGTAGTTTGAATAATATAGCCTGGAAGGATCACATGGAAGCATTACTAGAGGATAATGGTCTAAAGGACTTCTTTGATCAAGAGTCCTCAAGCCAATTGGTGCTGCTGAATTGGCTGAATGGAAGAAACGTGTGGCTAGAGAAAGGAGAATCCTTCTGGAGGGAGTTCAAGATCACATAATCTCAAGTATGCATGGGAAGGAGACACCATTTTCAATGTGGGAAACATTGAAAGATCTATATCAAAATAGTAGTGATCAGAGGAAGCTGGCAAAGATCGATATCAAAATAGTAGTGATCAGAGGAGGCTGGCTCTGAAAGACAAGCTTCAGAAGATCAAGTGTGAAAAGGGCGAAACGATCTCTATGTATCTAAACAATCTGACCACATGCAAGGATGGTCTTGGAAGTGTAGGGATCACGATAGCTGATGATGACATGGTGAGTCTTGCACTCCTCGGTCTTCCTAAGAGTTGGCATAGCTACCAAGACTTGGTTAATGGAAGAGAGAAACTACCAGATTTGGAACGACTCTGGTCGGATTTGATGCAGGAGGAGATAAGAAGAAGCACAAGAGATGGTTCTTCATCCATGGTGGATGAAGAAAACTGTGCCTTAGCAAGTAAGGCAAAGAAGGGGAAGGAGAAGGTTTCTCATTCTGAATCCAGTTCTTCCCATGGTGGGAAGAAGTTTGACAAATCGAAAGTGTGATGCTTTCATTGTCATGAGGTGGGCCATTTTGCTACAAATTATCCACAAAGGAAATCCAAGAAGGGATCCATGGAAGGATCAGAAGGGGAGGCACTGGCCTCACAGTTCGAGTTGGATTTCACACTGTTCACATGCATGGTTTCATCCATTGTGGGAAGTGGTTGGTTTATTGACAGTGGTGCTTATTTCCACATGAACGGTGGCAAGATTTTGTTTAGTAATTTGGAGGAGAAAGATCTGCAGATACTCATAGTGATGGGTAATGATGAAAATTATTCTGTCTTAGGTGTAGGCACAATTATGTTTTAGAGGGAGCATGGAGCTTGCGTTACCTTAACTGATGTCAAGTATGTACTAGGACTGAAGAGAAGCTTCATGTTGATCTCGATGCTAGAAGACAGAGGCTATGATGTAGTCTTCAGTAAGGGAAAGGCTTTCCTTAGACACATCATCACTAGACAGGTCAAGCAGATCGACTCACGTGTTAAGAACCTGTATGCTGTTAAGGTTCAAGATGCATGCAAAGCCTTGAGGAGCAAGGCAATAGATGGAGACTCGGTGGTTGAGAGGGAGAGTACATTACCTCTCAACATGCAATTCCAGAAGAAGTCTCAAATGATTGTGGAGGAGCCAAAATTGGTGAAGCAGCTTTAGGAAGTTGTGGAGAAGCCACAACTAGGGAAGCTGAGAGGAGACAGAGTGGAGGCATCCACTCATGCAGATACCTCTAGTAGGGCTAAAATTGGAGCCAAGTGGGCAAAGGGATCACATGCAGCCATACCTCTAGGTAGGAGGTGGGGTGATGTGGAGTGATCATCCCAAGGAGGAGGGGCAGGATCCTTGAGGTAGCCAGCCTCTTTGATTCGACTTTGCTATAGAAGCCTCGACAAGGAGTAGTAGGATTGACTGAGTGGGTAGAGACAGATGCATATGGAGTGGCAAAGGGAGCTACAGTGTAGGAGTCCCAGGACTATGTAGAGCTAGCAGGCTGCAACGATGTGAGAGGCACAGGAGTGTTGCACTAGCGCAGGATGGCACAGAGAGGTGTGCAATGGTGTGAGATGCATAGTGTGTTGCAGTAGCTTAGACTTCAGAGAGGGAGCACTTGTCAGCAACAGGTAGAGTTTTAGCATCAGAGTATGTTTGTAGCCCACAAGAGGTCAGTGGGGAGTCTTTTTGTTTCTAGAGTTTCTGGAGCAACCACACTTGGTAGAAGTGTTGCATGCAGAACATTCCAAAGGTACAAGATCGAGTTCGAGTTGAATGGCTTTCTTGTTGAGAGGGAGTGTTTAAAATGGAAACAAGAAATGCTAAAAATAGAAGTGCTAAAAATAACAGTTTGGGTACCAATGCTAGATTGAGCAACAGGGAATGAAAACTGGAAGTGCTAAAAATAACATTCTATTTTTAGCAGTTCAGGATGGATTCGTATTTTAGTTAGTCCTAGGAATAAAAATAGGAAGTAAAATTCGAATTTGAACTTAACAGCTGCTTGAAAATAAATTAATTAATTCACCATGAGTTAATTAGTTGTGAAAAATTAAACATGAAGTCTATGTGAGGACCTGCAATAGTTTCTCTATTAATTGAGGAATTTATCCATCAGTTAAAGAGATAAGGATGAGTTCTAATTTTAGCAGTAATTAGTTGGCTCAGTTAATTGAGTGAAGTCCAGTTATAATTGATTTAAACAGTTTGTTTAAATTAATGTAAGTTTAGTTAGTTATTTCATGCTTACATATAACTGCTACACTTCAGATAACTTAATATTCTCTCATGAATAACTCGTGCATTTCAGTTCAGACAGAGACCCGGTTGAGATCAGAGGAGGGATAGTGTACTATCAGTTGGATGAAGTTTTTCCTATAAAGGAAACTCATCCATGGAGAAGGATTTATCTCCTTCGGGATTGCACAGTTAGATCAGAGGTTGGTGAGTGTGTGAAGAGGCCAATTCACACAAGTGGCTGCACTGGATGCCAAGGAAAATTGCAGAAAGAAATAGGAGGCTTGGAGGGCAGAGGAGAAGGTTTGAGAGAGGCCTTTGACTATCTATGAGTAGAAGATGGATTGCAGATAGAAAAAGATAGCTTGTGAGCTGATTCTTTTTGTAATTCAGACTATATTTCCACTTGTAAGATAGTTGGGGTTTTAGGCTGAGGCTTTCCCCATGATATTTCTTCTATGTTATGTGTGATTTCTTCTCATTCTTAGTTATCTATGTTCTCATTGATCGTGCTCAAATTGATTAAGCTTCCACAAAGTGTTGCAGAAGTAGATCTTGTATTGTGTTTTAGTATATTACATAATCTGTTGATCTATAGTGGGAGTTTCTACATGGTATTAGAGCTAGTTGATTTGTACAAAATTTCTACAGTGTCATATCACATCTTGATAGGGTTGTTAGTGAGAATGCAAAGGAAGAAGAAGGCACTTTGGCGCACTCTTCCTTTGTGGATCAATTTGTATGAGATTCGGAATCTCAAGCATGTTGAGGCCGAGATGGAGGAGTTCAAGAGATTCACCTTCGACATTAGAAATTTCAATCCATATGACCCGCATTGCTTGTTAAAGGACCACTGTGCGAGAGTGCAATTTCCTTGGATCCACAGGGCATCTCATTAGCCTTAAGAAGACCCATGGAGATATTGTTATCACTTCTCCAGGCTCAATGAATTGGTTGGCATAGTTGTAGAGTGGTTGGCAAAGCAAAGGGAAGCAACATCTCAGAGAGCAGCATCATCAGCAGCAACAGAAGGTAGCAAAGCTACGCTTGACAAAGACAAGAGGAAGGTTGTTGATAGTGAAGAGGCAGAGCGAAGATGAAAGTTCAAAGCAGATCCACTTGTGTTGAAAGTAGATTTGGAGATTGAGGCTAAGAGGTGACAACGTGTCAAGAGGATCGTGCAAAGGCAAAGAGAGAAACAAAGGATGGAGGAAATAGAAAAAGAGTTGTAGGAGTTGAAGCAAAAACTTGGGGAAGAACATGAACTATGTAGAAGAGACAATCAAGCGCAACAAGAAAAGGTATAGAAGGATGCGCAACATGCACAAATTGATGAAACTATGCCCATACAGGTTATAGACTCATTTGAGTAGTTGACATAGAGCATACAGGGTGAAAAGTTACAGGAGCAGGACATAGCTCAAGAGATCGAACAGATGCTAGAGAAAATGGACATGGATATGGTCAACCCAGAGTTAGATTAGGATATTGACCTGATGCCTCGGAACCAAGAGTTCGCCCCACCGCCCTCACTAGATCTAGAAGAAGAACAAGTCCCAAGTGATCAAGGAGACAAAAAAATCCTTGAAGACAATCCAGAGGTAGAGATGCACAACATATCTTTTGACGAGTCACAATGCTGAGTTTTGTAGTCGTGTAGTGTGCCTACTTCAGATGTTCATATATCTCCTGCGCAGTTTGAAGAACAAGTGATCATATCTGATGTGCACAAGCATCTAACAACGTTCATTGATGCTACCTGAGCATATGTTGAAGCCACTAGCTCGAGTATTTGATTCTTGATAGCAGAGAGTGAGTGCATGGCTAAGGAGTTACAAGCAACCAGGAAGGGAGGAGAACAAGTTACAACATTCGCGAGAGAAGATTTGAGGAGAGTGATACTGGATGAAGTATCGTCTCTTAAAGCAGTCGCACAGATGTTGTCTCCAGATTCCTCACCGTGCATAAGTCAATTGTCCATCTCAATGGTTGGTAGCAACACTGTGCTAGGAGAGCACACATGTTGTCAAATCTACAATCTGTTGTCGATCACATGAAAACATGGACAATGAGGTACAAGGGAGACTCACTGCACTTTCTAAAGATGATGAAGCCAAGGTGGTAGAGTAGAAGGCATGCATCTAGAGTCATATCTGAAACTATGATGAACTCCAGCAGCTCATCACTAGTTTGCAGGCTTCACATGCACGGGTTTTCAGAAGCATGGATGTTATTGTGTGAATGCACGCTATTCAATCCATTGGCACACTCACTGAGGTGAAGTCAAAGAACCAAGTTCGACTAGAGTTGGAAATTTCCTTTGATGAGTTGATGTGTGTAGCCACTAGTGTAGGCTTGAAGATCAGTGCAAAGACTATGCATCATTATGTTGTTGGTCCGACTGCACTCAATACTATGATGCACATGTTATCAGATGAGTTGGACAGAGGTGCCAAAATCAGTATACCCGGATGCAATGGTGGAAGGAGTTTTTTTTCAAGAGGATGTCACCATTTAGTACATGGACACGATAATAGACTACCACACTTGGCATCAGTTCGCCACCGTCAATCATCACGAGAAAGTCGGAGATTTGGTCTTCCCTCAACTGTTTGAGTCTTAGTGATATCTTGCATGGCTTTCTCAAGCATATTTTGTCTCACATGGGTACATGTGTAGATGGTAATATAAAATCTTGTAAAAGTGAAATACCAAGTGTCGATAGTAGAATGTAACAGTCATGTAGTAGTTGAAGAGTCATGAGGGTAGGTGAAAAGTCACAAAGGGGAATTTCAAGGGTCACCCCACCCTTTTCTATTTATAGAACCTCATAACTTATTGTATAGGTTTTTTGGGAGCCAAGCTTCCTATAGGTGTATCTTAGAGAAATATTGGAGTGTACTGTAATGAGCCTTGGCTTCTCCACAATGCAGAGCTAGTATATCTCTTTGGAGAAGTAGGCAGTAATGACTATAACATTCTGTTTTCAGGAGTAGTGGTTGGTCATAATTGTATGTATGATTGTATCTTTCAATTTATTAATATAATAGAGCCAACATGTTTCATGGATATGTTGTTATCGTAGTTCACCTTTCTTGATTACTCTAATGATATATGTAGTTGTTGTTTATGCATGTATGTATGGAAATTTTTTGTATATGTTTGTATGAATCTTATTGAAATGTGTTGTTGGTATAACCATCACTTTGGATCATTGGTTAACCTACTTTCCATCTTGTGATGTTATGTTGTTCTTGTGTTCCATTGCAAGCTGCTTGATACCACAAGTTTTCAACAGGTGCACTCATTCCCCCATTCTATGTGTTAGAGCCATTCATTCACCTTCCTTGACTTGTTGCACATGTCACACCCTTGCTACAAACAAGGACATCTTACTCACCTCTACGAGAAACCGCAGTCAAGGCGATACCATACTACCCCACTGCTGGGACTCCTACACCAAATGGTCTGAGGTCTAGTTGGGAATTCTTACCAGGGAGATCCCCTAACATGTTGGTAACTCCAACATCGTCAACACTTCTATACATTCTTTCCAGGGTACTAAGTGGGGTTTCTTCCCTCACTATGTTTTCACTCATCTACTTATGTATTTTCCTTGACTTACTTCCTTATGCCCTATTATTCTCCAATCAATGTTTCCATGCTTTTGATGGAATTTTCTTGGATTTGTGTTTCCAAGATAGCTGGCACCAAGGTCATGTTGTTTATTCCTTTACAAATCTGATAAACTATTGAAATTATGATGTTCTATGTTGTTACAATCACTTAAATACATAACTTCTTTATGTTGCAAAATATGTTAAGTAATTCTAGATACAACATAAACCATGTACACCATATGTACATTGGAAGAAAATCAAGAACTCAATGAGACACAGAGAAGTTAGGACAATCACCAGGGAAAATCCCACAAGGGGAAAACCCAACCATAATATTCTCCTATTAGAAATCAATTTTTTAGTAGAGATACAAAATACAATGAGACAATGAAGAATTTTACCTAAATCTGAAGAAGATCTTTGATAGCAGTTGTAGATGAAAACACTGAATTTCCTTGGATCTCCAATCTCTCTATTTCTCTCTCTTTCAATCTTCCTCTAGACTCTCAAAATCTCCCTTTCTCAAGTTCAAATTCGCCTTTCACAAGAACAAGTAATTGTGTCAAGTGAAGATCAGAGACACAAATATATAGGAAGAGAAAGGAGGTCAAATTCATGAGGGAGTAACTCATATGCCTTGAGGAGGAGTTACATTTGCCAAAATTAGAGTGTGGCTTATGCCATAAAGGTGAGGAGTCTAACTTATGCATTTAGGAGAGAAGTGTAACTTATGCATTAAAGAGGTGTAAGAGGAATATTTTATGATGAGTCATTAAAGTGTGTAAGAGTATTAAGGAGAAAGAGGAATGAATCCATTAAGAGAGAGAGAGAGTAACATATGCATTAATTGAGGGGAGTTACATAAGAAATGATCAAGAGACTTCAATTTATTTTTAATGAATAGTAATAATATAATAATATTGATGATTAAGTTAAAAACTAAACAATTGAGATTGATTAAGGACAAGTTAAGTGATTTTCCATCATATATATATGATTACAAATTGATGGAAAGAGATTTACTATTTTTGGAAAGTCATGGTTGCAAAGATAGACATGACTTTCTATTTTTAGAAATTCACTTTAGGAAGGTCATAAATGAAATTTTATTTAGGGAAATTCATCCCATGGCTGTCAATTTTCAACACTCCCTCATATATAGGGAGGAATTTCTTTCTGATACAAGGATCTCTACTATCTCTACTTCGGAACAATGAAAACACACACTTGGGGGGATCACCCTGTACACACTTGGGGGGATCCACTTGTCAACACATGACAATGAACTCGCGCATCCAAGGCTCATCACTGCTTGGGGGGATCCACTTGTCAACACATGACAAGGATCTCACACATCCAAGGCTCATAACTACTTGGGGGGCTCCACTTGTCAACACATGACAAGGATGTTGCTCATCCAAGGCTCATCACTGCTTGGGGGGATCCACTTGCCAAAATATGAGAAGGATCTCACACACTCAAGGCTTATCATCCATGACAACCCTCTTTATGAAGGGTCACATCTGTCAATCCAAGCTGTTTTCTGAAAACTAAGAGCTTTCCTTTCAGAGAAGGCCTGGCAAGAATGTTAGTGATTTGGTCATCAATTGTTATATGATGAAGTATTACTACTCGTCTTTGCATCATATCCCATATATCGTGATATTTGATCTCAATGTGTTTGGACTTGTCATGGAGCACAAGATTTTCAACAAGTTGAATCCCACACTTATTTTCACAGTAAATTACTGTAGTATACAATACTTGCTCAAAAATCTCTCCAAATAGCTTCCTTATCCATACTTCCTCACAGCTAGCCATGCTAGCAACAATGTATTATGCTTCAGTCATGCTGAGGGAAACATAATTTTTCTTTCTTCTCATCCAAGATATCATGGTAGATCCTAAGTTGAAGTAGCACCCTGATCTGCTCTTTCTGTTATTAGAGTTACCATCCCAATCAACATTAGAGTATCCATGTAGCTTTACATCTTTGGTAGTATATCTCAATCCAATATTGATGGTCCCGTGTAGGTTCCTCAACACATGCTTTGCAAAAACCTCGGGTGAATGAGCAGGCTTAATAATGTATTGACTCAGAGTATTGACTGCAAAGCATATATTTGGTGTAGTGTTCACTAAGAACATCAATTCCCAAATCAGTTGACTTACTCAAAGGATTAGCCAAATCAGGTTTTGTAGCTTTACCACAAAGCTTCTTGAAATTCATATTTATTGGAGTATTCATGGGCTTACACTCATTCATGCCAAACCTTTCTAGTAGTTTGAAAACATATTTTCCTTGAGAAAGGAAAATTTTACCATATTTATGCCATACCTCTAGGCCCAGAGAGTAGTGCATTAAACCAATATATTTCATTTCAAATTCAGAAGCTAACTCCCTCTTACACTGGAGAATAAGAGGTTCACTACCGGTCATAAATAAATCATCAACATACAATACCAAAACCAAAGGTATACCTTGGACTGACTTAAAGTAAATATTTGGATCTGCATTACTTCTGGTAAAATCAAGCTTCATCAAGAATCTATCTATGATAGCATACAAATCTCTTGGAGCTTGGTTCAAACCATAGAGGAGTTTCTTCAACCTACACACATGAATTTTTGGATCATGTACTTTAAAGCCTTGTGGTTTCTCCATAAATACTTCTTAAGGAAGCCATGTAGAAAAGAAGTCTTCACATCCATTTTGTGAAGAGACTATCCTTGGCTAGCAGCTAGAGCTGCTGTAGATCAAATGGTGGTGTAACGGGAAACATGTGAAAAAAATTCATCATATCCCTCTTTCTGAGAGAAACCTCTAGCCACAAATCTAGCTTTATATTTTTGAATACTTCCATCAACACTGTGTTTAATTTTATACAACCATTTAGAAGTTACAATATATTTACTTTAGGGCCTTAAAAACATTTCTGATACATCATTATGAATGATGGATTCATATTCATCATCCATTGCATATTCCCACACTTGTGCCTTTACAACTTCTTCAAAAGTGCATGGTTCATATTGAATAATGTTTCTCATGGCTACAACATATCATTGGAACTGACAAGGTTTCTTGCTTTCTCTGAAGGTTGCTCTGGGGGAGGCATGTTTATCGACATCTTGAAGAGTGTCACGAAGCCATAAATGTTTCCTTTTAGAAGGAGGATCACATGAGGAGGATACAAAGGATCCATGGGTTCCATGGGTTCATCAACAAGATCTGTTTTAGCTTCAATATATTCTTGTACTTCAAATACATCATCTTCACTATCAACACTAGCAGGAGGAGGAGGAATGTCTCTTGCTTTTCTAAGAGTTGCATCTTCATCAAATGTAACATCCATGCTATATTTTATATTTATTTGACCAGGTACATATATTCTGTAAGATTTAGAATTCTCAAAATAACCAACAAATGTACCTTTCTTACCTGAAGCTTCCAACTTGTTCCGTTTCTCTTTTGGGACATGAAAGTAGATAGGACAACCAAAGATCCTCAGGTGCCCAACTTAGGGCTTCTCGCCAGTGAGGACTTCTTCAAGAATATTGTTGTTTAGGGCATGGTGAGGAGATGTATTTTAGACACAGACAACTTTGTTTGCAACTTCTCCCAATAGAAAATTCGACAATTATTGATCATGCAACATAGCTTTGACCACTTCCATGGTAGTTCTATTCTTTCTCTCAGCCACACCATTTTGTTTTGGGTTATATGGTATGATGGCCTCTTTTCTAATTCCATCTTCTTTGCAGAAGTTAGTGAAATCACTGGAAGTGAACTCTCTTCCATTGTCAGATCTAAAATTTTTGATATGCTCTGTAGTTTGTTTTTCTATTAGAGCTTTTTAATCTTTAAACATGTTAAAAGTCCATGTTTTGCAATAAAAATCATCCACAGATATACAATAATACAAGTAACCACCAAGAGAAGTTATAGGCATTGATCCACATAAAGCAGAATGTGCAAGATGAAATACCTTACTGGTTCTAATTTTTCTTGAAGGAATTTGTTCTTTCACTTGCTTTCCACTTGTGCATTGTTGGAAAATGCCATCATGATCATATATGATTTCCAACATTCCAAAAACCATATTTCTCACATGAGGTAATTCTTTATAGTGTAAGTGAGTCAACCATCGGTGCCAACGTTCACTTTGATGATTGATGTCATGGATTAGTCAATGAATAGGTCTTTCATTGATTTTGTATAGGCCTTCACATCTAGATCCCAGAGTGAGGGAATATCTTATGTTGGATCTCGATGTAAAAGAGAGAACCCTACCATGTTTGGTTGTGTTATATTCTTTCCACAACTAGCCCACATAGTTAACCGGGGGGAGTAGAAGGTGGGAGGAGCCCCCCCTTTGTTGTGTCGATTGCTTAGTGGGGGGAGTCACAAGGGGTTTGAGCGGTGCAGGTAACCCCATTCTATGGGGTCTGGGGTAGCGCCCCAGAAAATTTTGTTTTTGGACCCTATATTAGGTTGGGCAAACCTAACTATGGTTTTTTGCATGATTTTTCACACATGGTTTTGGATGCGATGGTTTTTGGTCCATGGTTTTGGACGCGATGGTTTTCGGTCTATGGTATTCGATGCTTTGACATGTATAAATATGTATTGTAACATTGAAAGGAATATAATGAAAAATCAAGCTGGTAGTCTCGGTTTTTGGATCCAGGGGAAAATCTCTGTGTATATGTGTTCATGTGTTATGCTCTCACATTGTTTATTTTCTGTGTTCTAGAATCATCTACAGATAATTTCTATATGGGGTTAAAACCTACTTTTGGTATCAGAGCTATTTTGGCTTCAAGGGGATATCTTTGTTGCTGAGGGGTTTTTCTTAGGCCTATGGTAAATCCTATTTAGTGGGAGATCTGTGAGATTGATTTCGGTGGTGAAAGAAGATGGCGAACAATGGAAAGATAGAGATTGAGAAATTTAATGGTTAGAGTTTTGAGTTGTGGAAACTCAAGATGGAGGATTTGTTGGTGGATAAAGATCAGTGGATCGTGGTAGATCTAAGTACTAAACCAACGGGAGTGTCTGATGAAGAATGGAAGAAGTTGGATCAGAAGGGAAAGAGCACAATACGATTGTGTGTCTCAGATTCAGTATTGTTGAATGTATCAGTGGAAGCTATGGCAAAGGCTTTGTGGGACAAGTTAGGGAATTTGTACCAATCTAAGTATCTGGTGAATAAATTGTTCCTACAGAAAAAGTTGTATAACCTGAGGATGAAAGACGGAGACTCGGTGACAGAGCATATGAATGCATTTAATACTGTGGTAAGTCAATTATCGTTTGTTGATATTAAAATTTCAGATGAAGATAAGTGCATCAGTTTGTTGTGATATCTACTAGATTCGTGGGATAGTCTGGTTATTGCAATAGGCAGCAATACAACTACCTTGTAGTTTGATGAATAGTCTCATCCTTGCTGATGTAGGATATGAGATAGAAAAATATGGAGAGCCAGAATGGTGATGCCTTGTCTGTACAAGGACAGTCCCAGAACAGAAACAAAAATAAGTCATCGAGTGGGAGATCTAAATCTAGAGGGAGATCTAAATCTCCAGGAAAAACTATAAAGATGGTGTGCTGGAAATGCGGAAAGGAAGGGCACACCAAAAGGGACTATAAATCTAAAGCTCCTGATAAAGGAAAGGGATCTGATGATGCTCCTTCCGCAGAGGTGAAAACCACCTCAAATGAAGGTGGGGATGTGTACCTGGTTTCTTTAAGTACACATGTAGATCACGAGGCAAAGTTGACTGACTCAGGTGCATCCTTTCACTTCACTCTCCATAGAGAGTGGTTTTGTGAGTATGAGAAATACGATGGTGGTGATTTCTTCTTAGGGGATGATAGGAAGCCTAGAATAGTTGGTCACAGAAAAGCAAAGTTGAAGTTGCAAGGTGGAAGGGTTAGATCACTTTCGGGTGTTCTACATATTCCTGCATTGGCAAGAAATCTGATTTTTGTAAGCAAGCTAGATGATGCAGGTGTAAAAATAGTGTTTGAGAATGATACTTGCAAGACGGTGTGGGGGGCACCGGTATTGATGCGGGGAGTTCAAATTGAAACTTTGTACAAGATGAAAGGTAGCACTGTTGTTGATGGGTGCAATAGTTATGTGGTTCCTGAAAGTGGAGCGGAAAATCTAGTGGTCTCTGGAGAGAATACCATGTTGTGGCATCAAAGACTTGGACATATTGGAGAGAAGGGCCTTCAAATACTTCATGGCAAAGGTATGGTAGAAGGTATGAGTAACAACTCTCTAGATTTTGATTTCTGTGAAAATTGTGTATATGGAAGCAGAATTGGGTGAGTTTCCCCTCTAGTGGTAAAAGGGAGAAACATCTATTAGAGCTTGTGCATAGTGATGTGTTTGGACCTGTGAAGGTTCCATCACTGGGTAAGTCTGTGTACTATGTATAATTTATAGATGACCTCTCAAGGAATACATTGATATATTCCCTTAAGAAGAAATTTGAAGTCTTTGATAGGTTTAAAGAATTTAAGGATCAGATAGAAAACCAGACAGAGAAGAAAATAAAGGTGTTGAGGATAGACAGTGGAGAGTTTTGTAGTAAGGAATTTGAAGAATTCTGTAAGAAGTGTGGTATAGCACGGTAGAAGACTACTCCATATACACCTCAACAAAATGGAGCTACGAAAAGAATGAACAAGACATTGATGGAAAGGGCAAGAAGCATGCTCAGTGGTTCCAGGTTAGGATAGGAATTTTAGGCAGAGGTGGTGGAGACAACATGTTACCTAGTTAATCAATCACCTTCATTAGATTTGGAGGATAAGACTCCACAAGAGGTATGGAATAGTAAGAAACCCTCTCTTTCACATCTCAGCGTATTTGGAGGTGATACATATGGACATGTTCCAAAGGAGAAATGAACCGAGTTAGATAGTAAATCTGAAAAGTGCATCTTTATTGGGTATAAGGATGGTTTAAAGGGTAATAAGATTTGGAACCCAGTAACTAGGAAGGTTGTGTACAATTGAGATGCAGTGTTCAGAGTGGTGAAAGATGTTATTAAACATGAATTCCAACCGAAGGAACCTGAGAAGATAGAGCTTGAGCTAAAGGAGGACGAATCATACTCTATAGCAGAGGAGGAATCAGAATATGAAGAGCCATAAACTTTGGGTGTGAGAAGATCAGTTCAAAAAGGAAGGTAGCCAGAGAGGTATAGTCCATCTGCTTTCTATTCAAATTTTGCTTTATCTATTACTGACGATGATCCTAGAACTGTGAAGGAAGTAGTAGATTCAGAGGATGGAAAGCTCTAGAAAGAGGCCATGGTTGACGAAATGGCATCTTTGCACAAAAATGAGGCTTGGGATCTGGTGGAGTTGCTGGCTGGAAGGAAACCCATTGGTAGCAAATGGGTGTTCAAGAAGAAGGCAAATGTAGAAGGAAAGGTGGAGAAATACAAAGCTCAGTTAGTAGCAAAAGGTTATTCCCAGGTGCCGGGAATTGATTTTGGCGATATTTTTTCTCTTTTTTCCAAGGTAACTTCTATTACATTACTTTTATCTGTTGTTGTTTCTTTTGATTTTGAGGTAGAACAGATGGATGTGAAGAAAACATTTCTTCATGGGGATCTGGAAGAGGAGATCTACATGAAGAAACCTAAAGGATTTATGGTAAAGGGTAAGAAAGAACTGATATGCAAGTTAAATAAGTCTCTGTATGGGTTAAAACAGTCACCAAGGATGTGGTATCATAAATTTGATACATTTATACGGGGACTTGGCTTCACTAGAAGCAAAGTAGATCACTATGTGTATTTTAAATTAATTGGTGACCTTGTTATTTACCTGGTCTTGTATGTGGATGATATGTTGCTGGTTGGAAATGACAAAGAAATTATCCAGGATTTGAAGACCCATTTGTCCTCCAAATTTAACATGAAAGATCTTGGTGCTGCAAGCTATATTTTGGGCATGGAAATTAAAAGAGATCAGACAAAGAGGATGCTCTGGTTAAACTAGAGGAAGTATGTCAAGACAATATTGCAGAGGTTTAATATGCAGGATAGTAAACTGGTGAAGGTTCATATTCCTGTAGGTGTAAAGTTATCTGCTGAATAGTGTCCCAAGGCATAAGAAGAGGAAGAGGACATGT
>APFE031301891.1:156129-190974 GCA_000404065.3 Pinus taeda
AAGAAGTCTCTGTATGGGTTAAAACAGTCACCAAGGATGTGGTATCAGAAATTTGCTACATTTATACGGGGACTTGGCTTCACCAGAAGCAAAGCAGATCATTGTGTGTATTTTAAATTAATTGGTGACCGTGTTATTTATCTGGTCTTGTATGTGGATGATATGTTGCTGGTTGGAAATGCAAAAGAAATTATCCAGGATTTGAAGACCCAATTGTCCTCCAAATTCGACATGAAAGATCTCGGTGCTGCAAACTATATTTTGGGCATGGAAATTAAAAGAGATCGGGCAAAGAGGAAGCTCTGGTTAAACCAGAGGAAGTATGTCGAGACAATACTGCAGAGGTTTAATATGCAGGATAATAAACTGGTGAAGGTTCCTATTCCTGTAGGTGTTAGGTTATCTGCTGAACAGTGTCCCAAGACACAAGAAGAGGAAGAGGACATGTCTCGTGTTCCATATGCAAGTGTAGTCGGTAGCTTGAAGTATGCAATGGTCTGTACTAGACCAGACATTGCACATGCAGTGGGAGTATTGAGCAGGTTTATGTCAAAACCAGGGAAGGAGCACTAGACAACAGTGAAGCGGGTTTTCAGGTATTTGCGTGCACTAGTGATTATGGTTTGTGTGCTACCAAGGAAGACCAGGATTGGACAGAGTGTTGATATTCATGGCTTTGTTGATGTAGACTGGGCTAGAGATTTGGATCAGAGAAGATCTACAAGTGGGTATGTGTTTAACCTATTTGGAGGTGCAGTCAGTTGGATGAGTAAGAAACAATCTGTAGTGGCACTAACAACTACAGAGGCAGAATACATGGCAGCCTCATGCAAGCAAGGAAGTAGTTTGGTTGCAGAGATTGTGTTCAAGTATGGGGTTAGTACAGGGATCTATAAGGATAGATTGTGACAACCAAAGTGCAATTTTCTTGGCAAAGAACCCTGCATATCATTCAAATACAAAGCACATTTATGTTCATTATCACTTTGTGAGGACATGATAGAAGACAAAAAGGTGTTGCTGGTAAAAGTGGACACTTTGAAGAATACTACAGATGCATTAAAAAAATCTGTGAGCTCTGAGAAATTCTCTTCGTGTAGAGAAACAATGGGCATTGCAGGGTTGGATAAATGACGAAGCTCTCTTGTGGCCCCCTATGGAAAGAAAAAAACAAGTGGGAGAATGTTGGGTTATGTTATATTCTTTCCACGACTAGCCCACGTAGTTAATCGGGGGGGTTAGAAGGGGGCCAGAGCCCCCCCTTCGTTGCGCTGATTGCATAGTGAGGGGAGTCACATGGGGTTTGAGGGGTTCAAGTAACCGCACTCTATGGGGTCCAGGGCAGCGCCCCACAAAATTTTGTTTCTGGACCCTATTTTAGGTTGGGCAGACCTACCTATGGTTTTGTGCATTATTTTTCACATATGGTTTTGGACGCGATGGTTTTTGATCCATGGTTTGGATGCGATGGTTTTTGGTCCATGGTTTGGATGCTTCAGCATGTATAAATATGTATTGTAACATTGAAAGGAATATAATGAAAATTCAAGCTGGTAGTCCTGGTTTTGGGATCCAGGGGAAATCTCTGTGTATATGTGTTTTATGTGTTATGCTTTCGCATTGTTTATTTTTTGTGTTCTAGAGTCGTATGCAGGTAATTTCTATACGAGGTTAAAACCTACATACCATTTATGAAAGAAAATTTCATTCCTTTATCCTCTAAAGATGATATGGGCACAATATTCTTAAAGAGTTAAAGTTTTAGCTTGATCTAGATGGAAAGAAATAGAACTAGATCCCTTTATGGAATATGTAGAGTTATCTCAAAGAATTATATTCAGATATATCTCCCTCTCAACTAGGTTAGACAGTACATATATGTAACAATTAAAGTGCCTTGAAGCACCACTATCAACTAACCAACTATCACAATAATCTACAAGAGATAAACTAGAAAGAACACAAATAAGAAAGTACTTTGATTAAGCCTCAATTGCATTATTATCATACGTTTGTTTCCTTGAGGAATGATAGTTTCCCTTTTGATTAGAAGGAGTTTCTCTTCTTCTTCTGTAATCAAATTTGTTGGGGCTATTGTTGAAGTTGGATTTTGACGCTCTTTTTTTTCTAGATATTCACAAGAACAGTGGCCATGCTTGTGACAGTTATAGCATTGGACTTTTAATAAGTCTCTGGTCCATTGAGAGGATTTGTTGGGAGTAGAATTTCTTGAACAGTGCATTTCTCTCCTTCCTTTCTTCTTCTTGCCTTGTACAACAAAGAAATTAGGTTATCCCTCCTCATGCGTGGGAATTATCCATCTGCAAATCATTCTGGCTTCTTCTTGACTGCACTTTCCCAAGAGCTCATCAAATGTAAGAAAGTTTTCATTGTTATTGATGGTAGTAATAAAAGTTTCCATAGAATAAGGAATATCTCCAAGCATAATCAGTACCATTTCTTTATCGGAAAAAATTTCACCATAAGTTGACAATTGATCTTTGATTTTCGATGTCCTCATGAAGTATGCTTAAATGGTTTCTCCTTTGTTCATCTTAACATCCTTGAGGTGATTCTTCAGAGTAAGAATTTGAATCAAGTTGTTCATTGGATACATTCCAATCAACTTGTCATACATTTCTTTGGCTTTCTTCAAATAGGAAACACAAGTGTTGAGGTGGTCTCCAAGAGAGTCAAGGATAATATTTTTAGCCTTGAATTCTCATTTCTTGTATCTGGCCTTGATAACAACATTGGAGTTTTCAGATGGTTTTGCTACCTCTTCTTCAACATACGCTAGAACATAATGTTCCTCAAGAATAATATCCAATTTGGACTTCCAAGGGAAGAAGTTTGAAGCTTCAACCAACTTCTCTTTATTCTTAAAATAGGAGGAAGACATCTTGATCTGCTCAAAATTTCAGCAACAAATAGAAAGGGACAACAAGAGATATTTCATCTACAAAAGAGACATTTCAACAACAAAATGGAAGATAGCTGTTAGTAGAGCAATAAGTACAAGGAACAACAAGGGATATTTCAGAAAAAAGATATTTGAAAATGGAGCGAAAAGAAAGCTATATTTTAGCAGAAAGAGAGCTTCAAATAGAGTAGACAACAAGCTATATTTCAGAAGAAAAGAAGTTGCAAATGGAGCGGGCAACAAGAGATATTCTAGCAAAAAGAGAGCTCGAAATGAAGTTGATAGCAAGAGATATTCCAGCAGAAAGAATGATTGAAATGGAGCTTGTCTTCTTAATATTGTCTTCACCAAAGCTCCGATACAATGTTGAAATTATGATGTTCTATGTTGTTACAATCACTTAAATCCAAAACTTCTTTAAGCTACAAAATATGCTAAGTAATTGTAGATAGAACATACACCATATAAACCATATGCACAATGGAATATAGTCAAGATCTCAATGAGACACAAAGAAGTTAGGTTAATGACCAGGGAAAAAACCACAATGGAAAAACCCAACCAGATTCTTCTTCTATTATAAATTAATTTTTCAACAGAGATACAATGTACAATAAGAGAATGAATAAGTTTACCCAAATCTAAAGAATATATTTGATAGTAGTAGTTGATACAAACACTGAATCAATTTGGCTCTCCAATATGTTCTCTGGCTCTTCAATACTCTCTCTCTCTCTCTCTTTCTCTCTCTCTCTCTCACTCTCTCAATCTTCCTCTAGACTCTGAAACTCTCTCTTTCTCAAGTTCAAATTCCCCTTTCACAAGAACAAGTAAGTGTGTCAATTGAAGATGAGAGGCACAAATAAATAGGAAGAGCAAGGAGGTAGAATTCATGAGGAAGTAATTCATATGCCTTGAGGAGGAGTTACATATTCCAAAATAGGAGTGTAACATATACCATAAAAAAGAGGAGTGTAACTTATGCATTTAGGAGAGAAGTGTAACATATGGATTAAAGAGTTGTAAGAGAAATGTTTTATGATGAGTTATTAAAGTGTGTAAGAGAGTGTAAGAGGTGCACAAGAGAATTAAAGAGAGACAAGAATGAATCCATTAAGAGAGAGAGAGAGAGAGAGAGAGTAACATATGCATTAATTGGGGGGAGCTACATATGACATGATTGAGTCTCATGATTGAGAGACTTGAGTTTCTTTTTAATAATAATATAATAATATCATAAAGAGGATAATAGTAATAATAATATAATGTTGATGATTAAGTTAAAAAATAAACAATTGAGATTGATTAAGGACAAGTTAAGTGATTTTTCATCGTATGATTATGAATTGATGGAAAGAGATTTACTATTTTTGGAAAGTCATGGTTGCAAAGATAGACATGGTTTCTATTTTTAGAAAGTCACTTTAGGAGGGTCAAAAATGATATTTTATTAAAGGAAATGCATCCTATAGTTGTCATTTTTCAACATAAACTCTATAAAATTATTACATTCATCTTGGCATGCTTCTCTTGTTCTTTGACAATATTTCCATTGTCTTCTTTACAACTTCTCAATTCATCCTTCAATCTCCTGAGAGTTTCCATCCAGTCAGTGGAATTCTCCTTTGACCTCCTCCCAATTGATTCCTCTTCCTGATTATGTCGGGATATATTTGTACTATACTACATCATTATTCTATTCATCCTTTTCATTATGGTTGGAACTTGTGTTTTTTTATGTATTTTCACACACACACATAGTTATTAGTTAAATATAACATGAATATAGTAATCTATTTCCTTATTCCAACAACGATAAATCTGTTAACCTAAAGCTAATCACAAAATCCAAAATCGAGGTTAGTCACATAGAATAAAATATATGTAAGCATTATGTCAAGTTTAGTAACCACATCAACTATAAATCCAAGGAAAAATTAGGATACACATTAACCAAGCTATTATATTAAATTTCGTCTATAAGCCTTTTTTTCAAGTCTAGTGTTGAACCCAAGCTCTAATACCACTATGTAACACTAGCTCCCACCCCCTTCTTGTAATATCTAATCTATGGAAGGTGTTACTTGATTATTTGACCTAATCTCCAAGGCCTGTTATGATTGGGTCACAAAATTATCTTTTCCTAACTTCTTGAAATATTAAAACTGATACTAGCATTGTGTTCAGCATGTCAAGAGATTTTTGGCAATATAAATTTTATCTTAATCTGACTCAAGAATTGAAACTTATGCCTTCCTGAAGTTTTGCCAATGAGGTTAGGCCACATCAGCAATGGGATTCCTTGGGGCATCCATGGGGAATCCAAATGGAACTTTCACATCATTGTAGCATACATACTCTTCATCATTGTATTGCTTCATGGCATCCACATGTAGTCCATGTGGCATTGTCACATATTCATATCATAGGTCCATGTCATCTTCAGTTCCTACATGGAATCCATGTGTCTAGTTCCAGATCATCTCAAGCATAAGGCCTATTGGGAATCATCCTTATGTTTGTGGGTTTCCGCCCATTATAAGGATTTTGGGCCAAGTTCCAATCTTGGTGCCTCCTCTGTACTATGTCAAGTCGAACTGGATCAACTGTGTTGCCACTCATCAATCATCCATCTCTAAAAGGGGTATCCAATGCTAACCCTCCCATAGAACAAAGTATAGGTTAGTTGACTCTTGTCACCTATTTTTAAAAAGAAGCATCCCCAAGCACTTGACGGTGGGCAGTGACTAGTCATTAGAGTTCTTTCTAAAACTGTGGTTTGGTCATCCAACTCTTATCTCTTCTTTCCAACAAGGTTACATTCCCATGCACTCGGTGGTGTGTGGTGAGCGATTCTAAGGCACCATGTGGCCACTACCAAGTGGACTCGGCATGGGGCTCATTAGGTCCTTTACCACATTGTTTTATAGTTGTTTCCCATTATAACGATTATGGACCAAGTCCCAATCTAATTGGAATGTGCAAACCCATGTCACTTCTCTCAGTTTCTAATAAGTTTCCAGAACGAGTGATGGGAGGTAAGTAGTGGTAATGGTTTCACACTTAAACCATGGTTTGGTCGTCTTTTTTCCCACCAATGCACTCAAAGCAGACGTGATTATGTATTAGTCATGGTGTTGAGAGGTAGGTGGTAAGCCATGTAGTTTGGCTTCACCGAGGCTTGGTTCTAAAAACACCCACTCATTTTTGGCCCAATCATATTTAAAATAATTATGATCTATATCTCTTGTTTGTTCTCAATCACAAAATTATTGGATGTGTAATCAAGTTATAAAATGGAAAGGAGACCTTTCCCTACACCCAACTATCTCCAATCCTTAGGTCAATTGCAACTTGAGGGTCTAGATTTCCATTGTGTGCCCCATTGAACTAACCCATCGTGTTTACAACCGCTCTCTGTAAATGCTAACCCACTTAACCACATCGTCATAGTCTCACACGCACTAGCATCATCTCGTCTGCAGGTATTTATTAACTTCATCATCCTTGATTCAATGTTGAATTCTCAAGGCCATGCACATGTAATCCTACCCCAACTCCTCCTCATTATTCCCATTTCATTCAAATGGAAGTTCTCAAGCCCATGCACACATCATATTGCTCGAGCTACTTCTTGCAATATATCTTTTTACATAAAATTCAAGGAGAGTAGAGAAATAAAATGGAAAAACAAAACAATAAAACCTCATAGAATCATGTAGAAGCACATAACAATAGAGTTTTTAATAAACATTCAAAAAAGCAGCAAATAATTATAAATTAATTTCTCCATTCATCACATGATGCTTTATTACCTCCTGGCAAGAAGGAGTCTACAACTTTCAACAAGTTAGTGAACCATGACAACCATAGCATATTAGATGGTAGAATCACTAGCTATAATTGTTTAGCTAAAACACATAAAGAAACCATACACATTCATATGTATATGCTTCTATAGCATATTATACCAATAATATACACAGAGATACATGCATTTATGATAACCATGAGAGCATATAAGCAAGCATTCATTAAATATACTCAGAGATATCAACATTCCTTCATGAGTATGAGTTGGCTTGGTGGGGCCTAACCTAGGTTCAACATTAGTTAGCCAAACAAATCTCTACACTACTGGCTCTTTCGGCATCAGCTCGTGGAGCGTGAATCGAAGTCTCACCTGAAGCATTATGGGGGGATGCTGGAACCAATTTTCTGCACCCTGAGATGGTTGTAATGTTGGTTTATTCCTTCTATTCTTGCTTTCATGCAGGTTGTAGATTTCAAACACTCTCTCAGACTAGCCCTTTATTACACCCTTCAGTACCTCCACGAAGGGGTACGATCGACATTCGTGAAACCCTAACCTATGGTTCAAGTACTTTCACGCTGCTAGGGAAGTGTATCATTCAGATTCCTAAGCCAGCTTAAGTATCTTACTTATCTTATTAAATAATCACAGTTAGCGCCGCGTAAAAAGATATCCTTACTTGCATTCAATTATCCAACATAATTACATACATTCGCACATCATATAAGCATTATAAATTAAATTCAAACACAATATGGCAAGATGCATTAATAGGAAACAAAGACATAGAATTTGTAAAATTCTTCTCTTTATTGATATCTTCACACGATTACAGATTCTATCCACCATGTGCACACAGTCGCAGGGGTTTGCATACTCAGCTGCGGAATTCTACCCTAGGCCTCTGTGCACTTAGCTGCAGAGCCTCTACCTACTCTATGACCTGAAAGTTAGACTTATCCCCTTATCGCTCAAGACTCTTCTTACTTCCCTTGACCCATCTGAACTACTTAGAGATTACTTACTTAGCTCTTTTTATACAATCCCATGATCCGCAGACAATGGGTAGATCTTTTACAGCTAACTTTACTTTACAAAATAAGGGCGGACAACCATTTATGACTCATGACACCTCTAGGCTCCGTGACCAAAAAATGTGGAGTCTTTACAACTTTATTACAAAATTCAACCCAAACATTGGATTTTAGCCCCGAAACTATCCTTGGGGGATCCCGTTCCCAATAGGCCCTCAACACAAACATCATGACTCATCCTTGAGTCACTCGATATGCATGGAGATCTTAGCGGGAAGACCTCCCAACTCGACCCTTATGACCACAAACTTGCCAATGCACTGCATGGTCGTCTGCTTCGCATCTTCCACCATTTGCTTGGTCACTTCTCTTGAACTGTTAGCTTGAAGCTTTCGCTGAGTTTCTTGCAGATTCACAAGATTTACTTCAATAGAGGTTGTCGCCATGTAAGCCTCATCCAGCCAGGGCTTCAGTCGTGCATTCAACACTGCTTCCTTGTGCAGCACTGCATCCACCTGTTGTTTCAGTTACTTGGCCTCCTGCAACTTTGCAAATCTATGTGTTAGCGTGACAGTTTTCACTGTGCCTTTGACCTCATCATAGCACTGTTGTAGCTCACACGCTTCTATCTCTAGTCCATGTACATTAGGGTCCTCCTACAAGCTTGTCACGACCTTTAACGACTACTCAAAATGTTGCGTGCAGTTTGCTACTACATTGTTAACCACTTCTACTGCTTCTATGATACCGGTCGCCCACTACTTCTTTACTTCTGGCAGAGTTGAAGGATGGGTCTTCAACTGTAACTCTATGTTCTTCAGGTTCAATTTGAACTGAACCCTTTCCATTTCTGTACGAGCATCATGCACCCGTGTGGTAAGCTTACAGACGTGTACCTCAACTGGTTCTTCCTCAGGAATGGCCAAATTTGGGACCATTTGGCATGCCTCCTCGACGACCTACATTATATGCTTGTTCTGCTTGGTCACCTCAATCACAACAGCGATGGCAGAGTCTTGATGTAATTCCATCTTCCCGTTGTTAATCTGTTGCTCACTAATCACCAGGAGGGAACGATGCTCATGGGCCCTTAGCTCTCCAATCACTCCATCCTATAAGAGGTGGAGTTCTTCACCAAGAAGTGTTGCGAGATTCAACCCTACTCCCTTGAGGGTGTTGATATTGGTCCTATTAGCTTCATTTTCCGTGGTTAATGCTCCATCAGGTAGCACTATTGCACTGGAGGTCTTCACGCGGAACATCTCAGCAACTTCTAAAGTGCTGATAGCAAGGCTAGTAGACACTGTGCCAGCCTATGACGTACGGGTCTACAAATCCTACAAACCTATTTGGATAGCCCCAATATTATTTTCTACTATTGCTTGAACTATTATGGGGCATCCGTGTTGACATCCTACACCGTGTCATTGACGTCGTGCAAATTTCCCTCCGTGAGGGTGAATGGGTCTAGTGATGTCTTAGTAGCCTTGGATTTCTTCCTAGACCCTCCTTTCTCTTACTCCCTTGGACATTTTATGGAGGTGGACGTCGCCTATGGGTCTGCGCCATGCTATTTTGTCTGCTCTTCCATCTCCTCCTTTGTCTTAGGTGAAGGTGACCTTTCACCTTTCTCAGAGCCTCTCTCTATTCCACCTGTTTTCTACTCTGTCTATTGAGTAGCATCGCACTCCACCTAGGCCTTGTTAGCGACCTCCTTCTTTCTCTTTTTGGTTAGCTATGTCATCTTGAGCTTGACCTCCTCCTTCTTTCTCTGCGTGGTAGACTTTCTCCCTCCCACCACCAAGTCTGTTGTAGTGCGCCACTCTGCCAACCATCGATCAAGTACTGCATCAATGGTGTCATCCGTTTCTAGGTAAGGCAAGTCATACAATTTATGCGCAGGGTCCTTCCTTGGCCTAATGGCGTTAGGTCCCTATAATACTAGTGATTCCCCCATTACTATTGTCATTATATCCCTTATTGTTATCTCTGTGCCCCTATTATCCCCATATTGTTATTATTGTGCCCCAAAGAATCCCACTGTTGTTTTTTTTGTGCCTTTATATTATTATTGTTAGGCCAACTTTGGTTATATTATAACCCCTTAGACTCCTATATATAGAAAGGAGATTTTGTCATTTGAATCATCGGGGAATTGTTCATTTGTGTAATGTAAAGGAGGTTTCCCCCTCGAAGAGGCTTATTTCTAAGGCGTTGATCTATCTTTTCTATCTTTTTGTGAGCTGGCTTCATATCATTTGGTATCAGAGCTTTACATTCTAGGGTTTTTCCCCTCCAAATAGGACATCGTGGAATTTTCACTATAACTTTTTTGTTACAAATCTTCAAAAGCTAAACAAAATATCCATTTGAAACAAAATCGGTCAGAACCTCGGGCCCGAATTTCAGATCTTGTCTCGCTACATTTTCAGAGATATAATTTGAGGAAGTTAGGTTTTTGTAGACCCTCGAATTACATTCCAAATAGGTGACCTTGGGAAAAGAGTCATAAATTTCACTTTGAGCATTAGATTGAATTTTCATAAGAATTAACAGAAAGAGGATATACTGTAGGTTTTTGGATATCATTTTCACAACCTAAGGTTCAAACAGTGACCTGCGAAACGTCATACAAGTTCCCTCTATTGAACCAATCTATACTCAAGTCATCGTGGGAGATTTGGCATAAATCTTCATTGGAGAATCCAATCTTGATCAGACTTTCAAGGTTAGGAAGACTACTTAGAGGGTTACTGCAGGAAGACATTTTAGACCTTGGAGATCCAAAATTATAGAGATACATCAGATTCAATATCGAGCTCCTACAAAGTGAAAAAAGGTGTGTAGGTTTTTTTAAATTTTTGCATAAGCTTGGTTTGAAAAATTAGTTTGAAGGAATTCAAAGAGCATAGTGAATCATTATTATCGGTAATTGATGCCCCAGATAAAGGAAATGGAAACACCTAGTAAGCAACCTAAAAGCTATAGCATGACTCATGAAGAAGAGGAAGAAATGCAACATGATATATCAAAATTACGAGACCAAGTGCAACAAATTTCACTCGCACAAAAAGTAATAGAAACTAAGATGGATGGTTTAAAGAAAGGTGTAGAAGCTTAGATGTATGGTGTGGAAGCTAAGATGGACGGTTTAAATAAAGGCGTAGAAGCTAAGATGCATGACATGGAAGCTAATATGGAAGGAGTGGAAGCTAAGATGGATGGTGTGGAAGCTAAGATGGATGATTTAAAGAAATGCATGGAAGATTTGAAGACAAATTTGAAGACAGATTTGACAAAGTTTCTATAAGAAATTCTTACTAATGTCAAAAGGGTAGTAAGGGAAACTCATGATGAGAAAAAAATAAATTTGAATCATGATTTCATAGACTCTAACATTGGATCAAAGAACCACCATGTTCCAAAGATCAATATGAGGAATTTTGATGGCAAGGATCTCAAAACATGGATACTACAGATGGAGCAATTTTTCGATCTCCATAATGTGAAAAACACACAAAAGGTACGCATTGCAACTTTATATTTGGAACCAAATCAGTTTGTATGGTATCAATGGCTTTTTTCTCGTAAACAAATTGTCACTTGGGCTATTTTTAAGGATGAAATGATAGCACATTATGAGGATATAAAAAGAAACACTTTTTTTAGGCAATTGATAAATATCAAACAAAAGGGTTCAATGATGGAGCATATTGAGGACTTCCAAAAATTGAATAAAAGGGTAAAAGATATTCCAGAGGAGCATAGGATTTATGTGTTCATAGGGATTTTAAAAGATAACATCCAACATGAGGTTCACCTTTGGGAACCATATTCACTAGAGAAGGCATTTAGGTTGGAAAGAAAAATGGAAAGCAAAATTATGGAAACAAGGAAGCCTACCACTCACAATCATAAAGATGGAAGTGTTGTTGCCCCTATCCATCCACAACCTACAAGGTTGATACCACAACAATTGGAAGAAAAAAGAGAAAAAGGGCTTAGTTACAAGTGTGCCGAGAAGAAATTATTTTATATAGATTGTGAAGAGGAGGAAGAAAAGGAACAAGGAATGTCAAAAGAAGAGGATATACACTAGGAACAAACCCTATAAATGAATAAATGAATCCGACCATATCTTGTAATGCATTGGTTGGAATTACCACTCCTGAAACTATCAAGATAGAAGGGTATATCAAGAAGAAAAAGGTAATAGTGTTGATTGATTCGGGAAGAACCCATAATTTTATTCATTGTAAGATAGCCAAGGAATTGGATTGCTTCCTATATCCAACACTAGAGTGTCAAGTGATGGTTGCAAGTGGAGGAACCATAAATTTCTCAGGAAAGTGCCATAATATCAAGCTATCCATGGGAGAATATGTATTGAATAACCCAATGCTTTCCATTCCAATGGGTGGTGTTGATGTTATACTAGGAGTCCAATGGCTACAATCCTTGGGTACAATAGCTTTTAATTTTCAAGAACTTTTCATGAAATTCTTTTCAAAAGGAAAGGAAATTGAATTAAGGGGTATTGCAGGGAAATCGGAAAATGTAATCATTTCTAACGTAATGACAAATCTTCTAAAGAAAGAACAATGAGGCATAATTACACAATTATGTTCACTAGAGGTTCCCACATCGAAATCATCCGTTTCTCCAAATCTCTGAAAAGTCTTGGACAATCATTCCAAGTTATTTGAGACTCCTAAAGGCCTCCCACCTATTCGTGATCATGATCATGCTATTAATTTGATTCCAGGAAGTGTTCCTCCAAACATCAGCCCTTACAGATATCCCTATGTCCAAAAGAGTGAAATTGAACGTATGGTTGCAGAAATGCTAGAGGCTGGTATAATTCAACCTAGTCAAAGTTTTTTCTTTTCTCTACTAGTATTGGTTCACAAGAAGGATGGATCATGTTGCATGTGTCCAGATTATAGGGAGCTCAACAAGCTCACTATTAAAGATAAATTTCCCATTCCTATCATTGATGAATTAATGGATGAATTTCATGGATAAATTTACTTCACCATGTTGGATCTTCATTCAGGATATCATCAAATCAGAATGAAGACTGGAGACATTCCAAAAGAAACATTTAGAACTCATGAGATTCATTATGAATTTTTGGTCATGCCTTTTGGCCTTACTAACGCACCTTCTACATTTCAAGGTTTGATGAATTCCATTTTCAAAGCCTTAGAAAATTTTTGTTAGTATTTTTTGATGATATACTAATCTACATCAAGTCTTGGAAGGATCAGGTCCAACATGTTGACATGGTGCTCAAACTATTGGAGGAGAAATAATTATATGAAAAAATCTCCAAATTTTTCTTTGGAGTACAAGAGGTGGAATATCTAGGTCATATTGTACCTCATGAAGCTATTAAGGGAGACCCTAGCAAAATGAAAACCATTAAGGAATGGAAAATACCCACATCGATAAAGCATCTACGAGGATTTCTTTGGTTGACAGGGTATTATCGCAAGTTTGTTAAGAATTATGTGACAATAACAACACCTCTAACTACATTATTGAAGAAAGATGCATTTTCATGGACTCCAGAAGCAACAAAGGCCTTTGAACATCTTAAAGAGGCAATGTGCCAAGCACTAGTCTTAGCTACACCGGACTTCAAAAAAACCTTTATTGTGGATTACGATGCCTCGAGAAATGGAATTGGTGTTATTTTAATGAAATAAGAAAGACCCGTTACTTTTTAAATTCGTCCAATCAAAGGAAAGTATTTACACAAAGCTATTTATGAGAAGGAAATATTGGCAATACTACATGCACTTAAGAAATGGTGACCCTACCTAATGGGAAGACGCTTCAAGGTAAAAACAGATCATGATAGTCTTAAATACTTTTTAGAACAAATATTATCTTCAGAAGAGCAGCAAATAGGGGTCACAAAAATGTTGGGTTATGACTTTGAAATCATTTACAAAAAAAGGAAGCAAAATGTTGTGGCAGATGCACTCTCAAGAAAGGATGAGGATGTGGAAGCATTTCTTTGCGCCATTTCTATTATCCAACTAGATTGGATAAATGAAGCAAGGAACGAATGGAATAATGATGAGGAAGTCTAGGCACTCATTCAAAAGATACAACAAGATTCTAGTACATCTGATACATTTAGGTAGAAAAATGATGCGTTATGGTACAAGGATCGGTTATACCAATGTAAGAATTCCCAAATCAAACAAAATATTCTTAGGGAATTGTACACCTTTCCCTTAGGAGGGCACTTAGGATTTCTAAAAGCCTACCACATGGTTAAGAAGTACTTTTTTTGGGATGGCCTTAAATCGGATATTTAAAAGTTTGTGGCAAAATGTTTGGTTTTCCAACAAAATAAAGTTGAAATAATTAAGACGCTAGGACTATTACAACCTTTATCCATTCCAAGCCAACGCTGGGAGAGGTTTCAATAGAATTTATCATAGCTTTACCCAAATATAAAGGAAAGAGTGTTATCATGGTGGTATTTGACGAACTTAACAAGTATGCACGCTTTTGTGCATTATCTCATCCATTTAAAGTGAGTACAATTTCTATTGCATTTATGGAAACAATTCAAAAGCTACATCGAAACCCAAAGATTATTGTAAGCGACAGAGATCCCATTTTCACTGGAAATCTTTGGACAAAATTATTTTCTTGTCTTGGTACTCAGTTAGCTCATATCTCATCTTATCATCCTCAATATGATGGGAAAACTGAGATAGTAAACAAATTCTTGGAAGGATATCTTCGTTTCTTTGTATCTGATAAATAGACACAATGGGTTAAATGCTGCCTCTAGTTGAATGGTGGTATAACACTTCCTTCCATACTGCAACAAAAATGACCCCATTTATGGCACTTTATGGATATCATCCACCATCCATCACATCACATTTACGAGAAAATTCTAACCAACAGTACTGAGCCCAAAGAAAGATGGAGGATGGAGAATGTGTACAGATTCGAGAGCCATCAATAAAATCACAATCAGGTACATATTTTCGTTACCTAGAATTAAAGATTTAATGGATTGCTTGAGTGGAGCAAAATATTTTTCAAAACTAGATCTTAAATGTGGGTATCATTAGATAAGGATAAGAGAAGGGGATGAGTGGAAAACTGCTTTTAAGACCAATGAGGGACTATATGAATGGAGAGTAATGCCTTTTGGGTTGTCAAATGCACCAAGTACATTCATGAGACTCATGAATGAAGTTCTTAAAGATTTCATTCATAAGTTTGTAATAGTATATTTGGACGATATATTAGTCTATAGCAGGTCCAAGGAGGAGCACATGAGGCATTTAAATTATGTCTTACAGAAGCTACAACAAGAAAAACTATTGTTGAATCTGAAGAAGTTTTCATTCATGAAAGAGGAGCTGTTGTACTTGGGATTTGTTATTTCTTCTGAAGGGTTGAAGATGGATCCAGAGAAGATCAAGGCAATTATGGAGTGGCCTTCACCCAAGAGTGTTTTTGAGGTAAGGAGTTTTCACGGTCTTGCTAGCTTTTATAGAAAATTCATTAAGAATTTTAGTAAGATCAATATGCCCATTATTGAGACCATAAAGAAGGACAAACAACCACTTAAATGGACTTCTGAAGAAGAGAAAAATTTTCAGCTGTTAAAGAAGAAAATAACTGAAAAGCCTATTTTGGTCCTTCCTGATTTTAACAAACCTTTTCAAGTAAAGTGTGATGCTAGCGAAGAAGCAATTGGAGGAGGTTTAAGCCAAGAAGATAGACCAATAACTTATTTTAGTGAAAAGATAAATGATTCAAAAAAGAAGTATACTTCTTATGAGAAGGAGTTCTACGCAATTGTGCAGTCATTAAAGAAATGGAGGGGTTATTTAATGTCAAAAGAATTTATTCTTTATTCAGATAACCATGCATTACAGTTTATAATGCAGCAGCCAAAGCTCAGCTAGAAACATGCTAAATGGGTAGAATATCTTCAAGGTTTCCATTTTGTGTTGAAGCATATAACTGGGTAGTCAAATGAAGTTGCAGATGCCTTAAGTAGGAGAAATGTATTGCTTCAAGAGAGTCAAATCCAAGTGTTGGGTTTTGATTTTCTTAAGGAATTATATGAGATCGATTCAGATTTTAAAGAGGCATTTGAGCCTTGTGAAAATCCTATTTTGGCGGATAGGAGCAAGTGGTTGGATTATTTCCTACAAGATGGATTGTTATTTAAGAAAAATCAGTTGTGCATACCAAACTGTTCAATGAGAGAGAATTTAATCAAAGAGAAACATAGTGGAGGAATTGCAGGACATTTTGGTGTAGAGAAGACTTTTGAACAGCTCAACAGATTTTATTTCTGGCCAAAAATGAAATATGAAATAGAGAAGTGCGTAAGAAATTGTAAAGTCTGCCAATATGCAAAAGGAAGGAGCCAAAACACAGGTTTGTATATCCCATTACCAATTCCAGATAAGCCTTGGGATATGGTAAGTATGGATTTTGTGTTGGGATTACCAAAGACTCAAAGAGGTTATGATTCAATTTTTGTTGTAGTGGACAGATTTTCAAAAATGGCACACTTTATTCCACGTTATAAAACTAGTGATGCTTTTCACTGCTAATTTGTTTTTTTAAAGAGATTGTTAGATTGCATGGGTTGCCCAAAAGCATTGTCTCAGACATGGATTCAAAATTCGTTGGACATTTCTGGAGAATGCCATGGAAGAATCTGGGAACTAAATTAAGTTTCAGTTCTGCTTATCATCCACAAACTGATGGACAGACTGAAGTTGTGAATAGAAGTTTAGGCAATCTTTTGAGGAGCCTTACTGCAGAACATCCAAAGCAATGTGATCAAGTGTTAGCACAAGTTGAGTATGCATATAACGAATCACTGAATAGGAGCACAGGACAGAGTCCATTCCATATTGTTTATGGGATGCACCCAAGGGGAATATCTGAATTAAGGAATTTGGGAAAAGAAGAAATGAGAAGTGCAGAGGGTGAAGACTTTTCTTTAGAAATGCAGGCAATACATGAACAAGTGAAGCAATAGCTGTAGGATAGCAACATCAAGTAAAAAACCAGAGCAGATATGAGGAGAAGAGAGGTGAACTTTGAAGTTGGGGATTTGGTTTTAGCACATCTCAGAAAGGAGAGATTTCCAAAGAGGGAGTATAATAAATTGAAATTCAAGAAAATTAGACTGTGCATAATACTGTGGAAATTCTTTGCAAATGCTTATGAGATTGAATTACCACCTGATGTGGGAATATCACCAATTTTTAATGTTTCAGACTTGTACAAGTATGAGAATGAAACTGCAGATGATACAACATAGGATCAGGAGACTTCAGAGGTTAACTGGGTAAAACAGTTATCCACAGCAAAGAAATTACAGCCAAAAAGAATTCTGGACAAGAAGGTGCATAAGAAGACAAGGGGACGAGATTTCTTCCAGTATTTGGTAAAATGGAAGGGATAGCCAACCATTGAAGCTACTTGGGTTATAGAAGATGTCCTACAGAAACTGGGTAAATCTGTAGACGAGCTCATGGACAGGAGCCAATGAAGAATTTTGTCCTCAGGAGTATGATGCAGGAGCATGTGACTCAGAGGGAAAAAGTCTTTAAACATATTCCAAAAATCCAAAAAAAATCTACAGGCAAGGGAGTGGGGTCCTTTAGCCAGCTATTTCCATGTTTTCCTAGGTTAAGATAGAGTAGGATTGAGAATAAAACATGCTAATTATATCGTTGTTAGATAAACTATACTAAATATTTATGCTTTAAATCATTCTATGTAAAGCATGCTTTTGTAATAGATAAGGTCTGAGAAGGCCTATCAATTATTTATAAATTAAGAGACAACGAGACTCTCATGGAGGGGGAGCGCAAGCCGGAAGCATTATTCCTTGAAACTTTCTTCTCTCTGTTTATCCAAGTTAATGATCTTCTGTTGATTTATCTATGTATTCATGTGTTAATTCAATTGCTTTATTACGGATTATAAATTATGAATTCATCTCTTATTTTAAAATGATGCTACAAGGAATTTGCTTGAATCGTGGTTTCCTTATCTTCGGTGCATGCAGACTTTTGAGTTGGTTAACAGAGTTCTGTGGTAACTCTTTGTACACATAGAATTTTCTGATATCTTCTTAATTGGACTTTATTGAAATTGGTTCACGCCGTATCAGTCCAAAACAACACCGCATCGCCGATCCGAACAAACCAAGTGAAGGTGTCGTGGAGTTCACTGATTGCAATTATGCCACCATCGCATCACACACATCACATCGCCAATCCAGAAGGAAACAACTATTGTTATTGAGTTCGCGATAATTATTTGCGACCATCGCATCGCAAGTACTGCATCGCCGATCCGGAAGGGACTAAGTGTTGTTATAAGTGGCACGACAGCAATTGCGACCATCATGTTTGCTGAATGAGATAGTGGTGATCAGAGGAAACCATGAAGCTGTCAAATAGATGACTGATACGAGACGAGGAGGGAGAGAAATTGACCCCAATATAAAGGAAATATCTGACCGATTTGAGAGATTATCCTTGACGCCTGCACCCAGGCCATCACAAAGGAAACAGTAGATATTTAACTGACAGTGGCAAGCCGTGGCCGAGGTAGTTCCGACAGATCACCCTGCTCACAAGGAGCTGATATATTAGCCAATTGAGAGAAAAAGAGCAAATGCTGATAGCATGGAACCGGGAAAACATACCTTCTAAATGACGAAGGAGCCAGAGGAAGTTTCTACCATATTCTGCCCAAAAACGAGGACAAATGAATAGAACCCTGAAGACTGTCACCTGAAGCAGCTCCCACTAGTAACCGAACACAAGGACAGTGGAAAAGAAATTACAGGCATCAATATCACATGTCAGAAAGAAGCGCAGAGACGTAATCACAAACAGTAGACACACAGTGAACAGTCAGAAACAAGAACAAACCAGAGGAAAGCAGGACCTACCGAGTTGACATTGTTATCGCCAGACAAAGAGGAGCGACGTTCAGGCTGAAACCCTGGTCCAGACGATGAACATCAAAACCTCATATCGAAAACCACCAGAGAACACTGAAAACGTAGAGCTCACGAGAACCAAAAGAATGTGCAAACAAATGACCAAGTGAGGGTTTGAATGCCCATACTAAGGCAGGCTTGAGAATTCCAAGGGAGGACAGTTGTCAAACAACTGGAGGCTGAATTAACAATCACTTGTGCAAGTACCCAAGACGAAATCCCTATCACTAAATTCAACCACCGACGAACCAACTCATATCAAAAAAATCTGTTGTTCATTATTAACTGCCACTTTATTTCCACATTGATATTCGTGGGAGGCATATTATGTGGGTTGGACTCATCAAATTGTATAGTAATAGATTTTAAGAATCATGACAAAATATATTTAATGTAAATAACTAATTATAAATACTAAAATAACATGAGATTAGTAAAGTAAAAAACTGTGACAATTCAACAATTTTCATGGAGATCATGGTTGACAATTTTAATCAACATAAAACAAATAAATAATTCAAACTATTTTTTAGTAATTAAACCTTTGTATTGACTAGTTGTTAATATTAACATAACACGTAACATTGATATGGTTGTGTTGAGATAACATATCTTTATTATTTAGAAATCTACATGTTAAAGAATCAAATAAATAAAATTTCTTAATTAAAATATATATACTATTTATTTAAATCAAATTAGTTGAAGTTAGTTTTTATTAAAGTTAATTAAGAAAGATATACTAAAAAAATAAATTTGTAATTATAAACTCACATCATTCCAAATGAAAGTAAAACAAATCAATAATTCAAAGTAATTTTTATTAACTAATTCTTTGTATTGACTACTTGTAAATTTGGAGATAATATAACATTATTATGGTTGTGTTGAGTTAACCTATCTTTATTAGCTCTTAAAAATTAGTAACTATATATAAATAACTATAATTCAAACTATTTTTTATTAATTAACTCTTTTTGTTGACTACTTGTAAATATGGAGATAATATAGCATTAATATGATTGTGTTGAGTTAATGTATCTTTATTAGGTCGTAAAAATCAGTAACTATAGATAAATAATTTTTTAATAAAAATAGGAAAGAACTTTTCACAACATTTTAAAAACTAATAACTAATTTTTATAATAGTTATTAGTTATAAAAGCTATAGGTAAATGAGACAAATTTAACAAAGTTAGGAAAGAAAAGCTCACACAATTCTAAAAACTATACAATAACATAATGACTATCTAAACTCAAATAATGATAGATATATAAGTCAATATATATATGAAGTTAATTATTTAACTCTTTGTATTGACTAATTATATAGATGAACATAACATAACATTAATATGATTGTATTGAGTTAACAATTTTTTATTATTTAGAAAAATACATGTTAGAGAATTAAATAAAGAAAATATCTTAATTAAAAAATATTTGTGCAACTTCCATCACTATCATTACTTTAATGCTTCTTTCCACTGAGCTACCTGTAAACCAACTCTAGAAGGTAGCAAATTTGCGGGATCACAATACCATAAGAAAATACTTGAAGGGGAGCTTAAATAAATTGATTCAATTCTTTATATGAAACTTACTGATTATTACTTTGCTAATGTAGAGAGAATACAAGCCAATAAAGTATGAAAATCATCTCAGAAATATTAGGTAGTAAATTAATGATGCAGACTCTATAAATTAGCTTAACAATACGATAAAGAAAAAACATTGATTTTTTTTGTAATTAATTACTTTGCAGATATTTGGTTTTCTGTTGAATCTCGCATCATATATATATATATATATATATATATATATATATATATATATATATATATAGTATATATATAAGTTATTGCTAGAGTCATTAGTGATAGTATTGAATTAATATCCTATGGTGGAAAATTGTATTGATTTTGCATGAGTTATACATTAGCATGTATGGATGAGGGTTTCAAAGTATGAGAATATGTATAGACTTGAAAATTGTATGACATCCTTTGTATCCACTTTCCTCTAATAGTTGATTGATAGATGGAAATTATATATGGAATTATCAAACATGTATGGGACTTTTTATGCATGCATAGTGTATGTTTTATGAAATCTTTGCTAAAGACTTGGTTGCAGTTCAAAAGAAGGAAATAATTATTATGATGTGACTTTTCTTAAGTTCCTTACTCTCTTAAACACATGCAACAAAGATTAATTGTTAAGAAGTAAATGAAAATGAGAGTGTTATAAGGTTGGGTTACTAACAAAGAGAACTAAACATATACTATTCCTCTATAGTATACAGGAGTCAAAGAATAAAAAATAGATAACCTAGTATTGTAATTAGCTTGAGATTACAGGACCATATGCGGAGAAAAACAAAAGCAGAGTAGGATATAATAGTAACTACATGTGAACATATTCATATTATTATATAAACACACATGTGAGGTAATATTTACATACCATGACAATGCAATGAATTAATATAGTATGAGGAAGAGAGGGAGATGAAATTGGGATTGTAGAAAATATTTAAATTTAACATTGTACCTTGCCATACATAGAAATTAAAATAAAAATATAATTCCACAAGGATATTTATAGATGAATACTTTATATTCAAAAGGTACCACTCTTTGTAGATTAATATAAGATCCCATGCATTTCAATTATTGAACCATAATGAATGTGAATTTCACGCATTAGACACTATAATGGACAAGCACAGTAAATATTGGTTGCTTATTAGACAACGAACATGACATTAAAGAAACATAATGGTATCATTAAATACACATTTTATCTATACTAGCATTGTTGGATGCATTTACGATAATCCAGAACTCAGTAAACACGCATTTATAATCTTCTAACCAAAATGGCCAGATTTATACCTAGAGATCATTAGTTTTGAGAACATAGATTTAAAGAGATAAATATGAATTTAAGAAAATATTGTATATATTGTGGCTTGGGTTGTACATATGTGTATATATATATATATATATATATATATATATCCCTCTTCGCAAGGGTTCTCAAGATCATGTCTAAACATTACTGACTAGTGTGGGTAGCATGGCTTGACAAGAACATTAGAGGTCATTACATATCCCCAAAAGCCATTTGTGCCAACATTTCAAAACCCTAAAATAGTCGAATGATTTCATTCCTCAAAGTAAAGTGAACCACAATAGTTCACCAACTTGGAAAACTCATGAAGGGAGAATTTATCCTCAACTGGGACGAGAAATGGAAGCCTTCACCCTCAAATGCATCATTCCTAGAAATATAATAGAAAAAATTGTACCTGTAACAATCAACCAAGGTTATGATTAATATAATATTAACAAAAGGTAAAGGAGTCGATAGTGGAAAAAAGTGGAGATTGTATTTCTTACCTGGAAGGGTGTTGAATCCATTCTATCCAAAGGGTTGTGGTGCTTGACAGAAGTAGAAAACATGACATGCTCAATGTTTTTCCATACTCATCATGCACCACAATAAACAAGCGAAATTTTTAATACACGATACATGTGAATAAATAGTAGAAACTGTGGAAAATAATAGAATGTTTGCTAGGGAGGGATCTGCGATGACAAATATCTATAGCAATGGAGGATCTGAGGTGCAGGTGATTTATGGAAATGGAGGGTGTGAGGGGATGGTGAGGGTCTGTGATGAAGGATCTATGGAGAGAGTGTCTACGGCTCCCTCCTCCATAATGATGTGAATTAGATCTTTGTTTCTCTTCAAAAGATGGAGAAATCTAGGGTTTCACAACTCTCCGTAGATGAGGAGACTGTTCCTATTGGGAATGTGTCCCTTGCCCTATTTGTGGATGAAGGGATTTCGAACCATTGTGTTGAGCTGGATGCATTAGAATGTCATGAGATCTCTCTCTGATTTCCTACAAACATTAGATTTAATTTGGTTACTATTTGCAATAGAGGGGATTTTTTATCTTCTAATCAATTTATTGTTATGGTTTAGATATGAACCCGCAGAGTTGTGTCAATGCACACTCAGATCTCACCTATGTGTTGTATGGGTTTGGATATATTAATCTGTGATCACGCTCTCCATGATATCTCATCAAATTAGTGAGTTTTTTTTCTATGTCGAAGTGGTTGGCTATTTTGTCACGGATCCACTGGCAACATAAATATCCTATATAAATTTAAGTCAATGTATGATAGGTCTATCCTTATTAGATCCAAAGCTATTTTCTTCCAGGCAATTCGGATCATAATAAAATCTATGGCTATTAGAACCCTTTCTAGCGGCTCAACCCTGTTTCATGAGAGAACACAACACCTCATGGCCTATGCCCACAATGCAAACTCTATTGTAGGCTTTTGAGGCACCATATGTCACTAATACCAAAACCATATCTTATGTGCCCCTGGATCCGGAAGAATTGGAAGACCAGAACATTGTCTAATTTTTTTTGAAGACCCCTCCTAGCAAATCAACATCAGTTTGGGTACAAACATTTGACAAGGTTTCTCAATTGAAGCAGAATATTAGGATGAATATCGGTTATCCACTGCACCTAAAAAACTTGATCTATGGTGGCATATCTACATAGGATGATTAGAGTCTTGAAGATTACAAATTAATGCATCCCAGGATGAGGTCAAGTGAGTCAAAGGGAGTAGGTGGGGTTGTCGGACCTAGTCTACCCAAGTATAAAAAACCAAACGAGGAACATGGGAGGGGCGATCTCTCCTAAAAAAACATTCTACAAGGAGAACCAACAACTATAGAAAATCTAGGAAAAACACCGAACGCTCTGAGTCCCTACATAGTGGAAAAATTAAAATATGTCCGAGAACTGGTATAGATATTTCAGATATCATTCAGAAACAAATGATCTCTGCAAAAATTATGAAGCCCACACCATCATCTGCAAATTTAACACTTTCTATCCAAAATCAATGGATCTTTTCCATTCGATCTCCACAAATTAGACAACAGACTGTGAAATACATCTTTGTTCCAAAGGATTGTTCACCATAATATTTTCATTATTGAAGGATTGAGAAATTGTATTTTAGGAAGGCCCATGGTTTTGGGGATCAACAAAACTTTTCATTACCCCATGGTTCCGAGATTTTGAGGCAAAAACCATGGTTGTATCAAAAATGTTGGTGTGGGTTAGGCTTCGTAAAACCCCCCTACACTTTTGGCATGACCAAGTGCTATAAGGCGTTGGGAATATTTTAGGATGATACATAGAAAGGGGCACACAAATAATGGAGGAAGGAATATATAATCTTGCTCGAATATGCATAGAAGTGGACTTCACTAAAGGCCTTCTAGATCACATATTATTGACACACACCAAGCATAACTCAACTCAGTTCCTAGATTTCAAGAGCATAACCTTTAGATGTGGATTATGTCAAAAAACATGACATCTACAAAACACGTGCCCTGAAGTGAAAAAATAATCACGAAGGAAGAAGAAACCAGGAAATAAACCCAAAGAATGGAAATTTACCCCAAATGAACTAGATGAGGAAGAGGATGAAGTAGAAAGATCTCTCATTTCCTATGTGGAAAATCAGAAATTGCAAGAAAAAGTAGGAAAGGGGGAAGTATCACAAGAACATACTACTTTACAAGTCACTATGGAACAGATAGCAAGGATACCAGAAGAAAAGGACTATAGTGGATACAAACGTCATCATGCATCGCACAATTCTGATTCAGATAAGGAAATTCCAAGAATAAAAGAGGGAAATTAGGTAGCCATCGTCTCCTCCTTTCCATGTTAATGAGAATGGTGAAAGGTTGAGAAAAGGAAATGAAGAAAAGTTTAACCTTTTTACCTTTATCTTTTCGGTTGATTATTTTGTATGAAATTATGATCACCAGTCTTTAACTAGATGATGGAATGCTTTCAAGCATATACAACATGTAATTTTGTTTTCATTAACAAAATTACGATTTTTCCTTTGGAAAAAAGTAGTAGAAATCGAGATCCAAATGGCGGATAGCATATCTCGATAATGTGGTTGAAATTGTGTTGCTATTTAGACCAAGAAGAGATCCCACCATGGAAATAAGTTTAGGCGCATTAAGTTTCCTATCTAGCGAATTTTGCCCAAACTAGAAATGACATAAAAATAATTAAAAGAGAAAATTCTTCGAAGAAATGTAACTCGGAGACTCACCTTGGGTCAACGATGCTTGTCACTTTCCTATTAAACCACTAAGAGCAATAGTTGAAATGAATTACCCCACACCTTGCAAACTTTTCATATGTAGTGCAAGAGGTTGAACAATAAACCCCACAAAGTGTCATTTCTCTTAAAAACCTTATTGAAGTGAGTAAGTGTATGCTGAAAAAATGAAATATAAAACCAGTGCAAAGGGTTTAAAGGAAATCGAATATTTGGCTTAAAATATCATCATCCTAAGCGAAGTCGACCCGACCTACATAAAATGAACTAGCCAGAATGTTATATATGGACCTGGGACTCGGATAATAGAAAATTAAGAAGAATAACGTTACAGTAGAAAAATTACTAGCAAAATAGTGCATCTAAAAAAAACATACAGTTGATAAACCTTTAAACGAAAATAATTTGTATTTCCTTTACGCAAAGAGAAATGGAGAAGTCCCGTGGTGTTGGAGATATATTGGGGAAAACCACGAAATTATCTAGGGAAATTGGGAAAAAAATTGGTGGTAATAATTATAGCAGATTCAATTGAAAAAGAAACAAAAGTAGAATTTCCCCATAGAAGTGATGACCCACATTAGCTTGCGTTCATACACCTAGAATAGAGAATTTACCTCAGGCAATACTTGTTGGAAACGACAAGAGCCATGTTTTGTATACTATTGTATACAAGGGTATCATTTAGGAAAATTTAGGCAACATATTATGTAAAATAGAGAGTTATATAACACAAATTTAAGAGAAGGGAGCCAAGAATGAGTGCAAACGCTACCTACAAGTGGAGCACTCATTCTGGTGCATTCTAAATACTGCAACTTGCAGTGGGCAAGGGAGTGTTCATGTCATCATTGCGACTATCACGTGATTTCTTGAAACATAATCATTCACGAGTCACTGGTGTGTCTCTCCGTATTAGGAAAGTATCAATTAAAAAAAAATACATCACTTATGACCTAGAGGGATCGCGTAATTTCCCATTGGGGCATACAATGCCATGTAGTTCAATAACTAAAACAAGTAATAACGCCAAGGTCATGAAACTGTCATGTTATTGTCATTAACATGGGAAATTACTTAAAAAAAACCATTAGTATGCATATTCTTTAATAATAATAAAATAGAATATTAATCAAACAAGTTAACCATTCTATATTATTTAAAAAGCTACCGGTTAAAGAATTAAATAAAGAAAATATCTTAATAGAAAAATATTTATGCAACTTCCATCACTATCATTACTTTAATGTTTCTTTCCACTCAGTTATGCTCAATTGTAAACCAACTCTAGAAGGTAACAAATTAACAAAATCGCATTACCATCAGAAAGGACTTGAAGGGGAGCTTAAATAAACTAATTCATTTTGTTATGCGAAACTTACTAATTATTATTTTCCTAGTAAAGAGAGAATACAAGACAATAAGGTATGAAAATTATATGGGAAATCTTTGGTAGTAAATTACTGATGTGGAGTCTATAAATTAGCCTAAGAATATGATAAAGAAAACTAGTTGATTTTTTTTTATTAATTACTTTGCAGGTATTTGGTTTATGTTGAATCTAGCATGATATAGAATTTATTTTTGTTAAACTATTGGTAGATTCATTAGTTATAGTATTGAATTAATATCGTATGGTGGAAAATTGTATTGATTTTGCTTGAGTTGTACATTAACATGTATGGATGAGGGTTTGAAAATGTCAGAATATGTATAGACTTGACAATTGTATGCCATCCTTTGTATCCACTTTCCTCTAATAGTTGATTGATAAATGGAAATACTATATGGAATTATCAAACATGTATGGGATTTCTTATGCATGCATATTGGACATTTTATCAAATCTTCGCTAAAGGGAGGGTTGTAGTTCGGAAGAAGGAAACTATTATAGTGACGTGACTTTTCTTAAGTTCATTACTCTCTTAAACTCATGAAACCAAGATTAATGGTTAAAAAGTAAATGAAAACGAGAGTGTTATAATGTTAGTTTACTAACAAAAAGAACTAAACATATATTATTCCTCAGAAGTATATGGGAGTCAAAGAATAAAAATTAGATAACCCAGTATTGTAATTAGCATGAGATTACAGGACCATATGGTGAGAAAAATAAAAGCACAGTAGGATATAATAGTAACTACATGTGAAAATATTCATATTATTATATAACAACACCTCTGAGGTAATATTTACATATGGGAGTCAAAGAATAAAAATTAGATAACCCAGTATTGTAATTAGCATGAGATTACAGGACCATATGGTGAGAAAAATAAAAGCATAGTAGGATATAATAGTAACTACATGTGAAATATTCATATTATTATATAACAACACCTCTGAGGTAATATTTACATACCACGACAATGCAACGACTTACTATAGTATGAGGAAGAGAGAGAGAGAGAGATGAAATTGAGATTGTAGAAAATATATAAATTTATCATTGTACCTTGCCATTCTTAGAAATAAAAAAAATAGAAGTCCACAATGATAGTTATAGATGACTACTATATATTTGAAAGTGACAATTTCTTGTAGATTAATCTAAGCTCCCATGCATTTCAATTATTGAACCATAATATATGTGAATTTTGCGCATTAGACACTATAATGGATAAGCATGGTAAATATTGGTTGTTTAGAAGACAACAAACATGACAATAAAGAAAAATAATTGTATCATTAAATAAACATTCTATCTATACTAGAATTGTTGGATGCATTCAGGATAATCTAGAAATCACTAAACAAGCATTTATAATATGCTAACTAGAGTGGCCAGATTCATAAGTAGAGATCATTAGTTTTGATAACATGCAGGTAAAGAGATAAATATGAGCTTAAACAAATATAGTATATATTGTGCCTTCGATTGTGTGTGTGTGTATATATATATATATATATGTATGTATGTATGTATGTATGTATGTATGTATGTATGTATGTATGTATGTATATATGTATGTATATGTATGTATGTATGTATGTATGTATGTATGTATAAATCACTCTTCTCAAGGGCTCTCAAGATCATGTCTAAACATTATAGACTAGTGTGGGCAGGATGAATTCAAAAGAACATTAGAGGTACATTCCATATCCCCCAAAGTAACTTGTGGCAACATTTCAAAACGCTAAAATAGCCAAATGATTTCATTCCTTGAGGTAAAGGGAACCACAATAGTTCCCCAGCCTACAAAACTCATTAAGGGAGAATTTATCCTCAACTGGGATGAAAAATGGAAGTCTTCACCCTCGAATGCACCATTCTTAGAAATAGAATATATATATATATATATATATATATATTATAATATATATATATATATATATTATATATATATATATATATATATATATATATATATATATATATATATTATTATATATATTATGTGTAACAATCAAACAAGGTTATGATTAATAGAATATGAATTAAAGGTAAATGAGTGGACAATGGAAAAAAGTGGAGATTGGATTTCTTACCTAGAAGGGTGTTGACTCCATTATATTTAAAGGATTCTGGCGTTGGACAGAACTAGAAAACATGACACAGTCAATGTTTTTCCATACTCATCTTCTACCACAATAAACAAGCGAAGTTGTTAATATGCAATACATGTGAATAAGTTGTAGAAATCATGGAAAATAATAGAATGTTCATTGGGGAGGAACCTATGATGGTGAATATCTACCACAGTGGAGGATATGAGGCATTGGTGATCTATGGAAATGGAGGGCGTAAGGTGATGGAGAGGGTCTGTGATAGAGGGCTTATGGAGAGAACGAGTGTTTGTGATTCCATCCTCTAGAATGATGTGAATTAGATATTTGTTTCTCTAAAGTCATGGAGAAAGCTAGGGTTTCACAGCTCTCCTTAAATGAAGATATTTTTTATATTGGGACTGTGTCTCTTTCCTAGTTTGTAGATGGACGAATTTGGAACATTTGTATTGAGTCAGATGGATTAGCATGCCATGGGATCTCCCTCTGATTTCCTACAGACATTAGATTTAATTTGGTCACTATCTGCAAAAGAGGGGATTTTTTATCTTCTAATCAAATTTTTGTTATAGGTTAGATATGAACCTACAGAGTCAATTCAATGCAGACTCAAATATCACCTCTATGTTATATGGGTCTGGATATATTCATCCGTGATCACACTCGCAATGAGATCTCATCAAATTAGTGAGCATATTTTCTCTATTAAAGTGGTTGTCCATTTTTTTACGACTCCATCGGAAACACAAATATCCTCTATAAATTTAATTTGATCTATGATAGATGGGTCCTTATTATATCCAAAGCTATTTTCTTTGAGGCAAGTTGGATCAGAATAAAATCTATGGCTATTGAAACCCTTTCCAATGGTTTGACCCTCTTTCATGAGATAACACAACAGAGTATGGCTTATGCCCACAATTCAAAGTCCACTATAAGGTTTTGAGGGGCCATATGTCACTGATACCAAAATTATATCTTACGTCCCCCTAGATTAGGAAGAATTGGAAGACCAGAACAATGTCCAATTTTCTTTAAAGACCCCTGCTAGCAAATCCACATCTGTTTGTGTACAAATATTTGACAAGGTTTCTCAATTGAAGCAGAATATCATGATGAATATGGGATATCCACTGCACCTACAAAACTTGATATATGGTGGAAGATATATGTTAGATGACCAGAGTCTTCAATATTACAAATTAATGCATCCCACAACCACCATCATCATAAATCTAAGACTGAGAGTTGGAGCAACGAGATCAAGTAAGTCAAAGGGACCACGTAGGGTTGTTGGATCTAGTCTACCCAAGGGTACAAAACCAAAAATAGAACATATCAAGGGTGGTATCTCCTACAAAAACATTCTACAAGGGGATCCAAAAACAATAGAAAATCTAGAAGAAACACCCAATGCTTTGAGTCCCTACATAATGGAACAATTGAATTACATCTGAGAACTGGTCATAGATATTTCACAAACAAATGATCTCTCCAAACCTTATGAAGCCAAGACATTATATGCATATTTAATAGTTTCTGTCCAAAACCAATGGAGCTTTTTCATTAGATCTTCACAATTAGACAACAAATTGTGAAATACATCTTCTCTCCAAAGGATTCTTCATCATAATGTTTGCATCATTGGAGGATTTCAAAATTGTACATTAGGAAGGCCCATGGTTTTGGGGATGAATGAAACTTTTCATTACCCCATGGTTTCTAGATTTTGATGAAAACACCATGGTTTTATAAAAAATGTTGGTGTGGGTTAGGCTTCATGACGACCCTCTACACTTTTGGCATGACCAAGTGCTATAAGGTGTTGGAAATATTTTAGGATGACGCATAAAGACAGACACATAAAGAATGGATGAATGAATATATAATTTTTCTTGAATATGTGTAGAAGTTGTCCTGAGTAAAGGCCTTCCGGATCACATATAATTGACGCACAACAAGCAGAACTAGACTCAGTTCCTAGATTTCGAGAGAACAACCTTTACAGGTCGAATATTTTGAAAAACATGACATCTACAAAACACATGTTGTGAAGCCAAGAAATAATCACGAAGGAAGAAGAAACGAGGAAAGAAACCCAAAGGATGGGAATTTACCCTAAAAGAGCTAGATGAGGAATAGGATGAAGTAGAAAGAGCTCCCATTTTCAATGTGAAAAATCATAAATCACAAGAAAAAGAAGGAAAGGGAGAAGTATCACAACAACCAACTGATATACAATTCACTGCGGCATAGATAGAAAGGATACCAAAAGCAATGGTTTCTAGTGGATACAAACGTCATCATGTGTTAGAGAATTATGATTTAGTTAAGGAGGTTCCAAGAATAGAAGAATGAATTTTTCTAGCCATAGTCTCCTCCTCTCCATCTCAAGGGGAATGGTGAAAGGTTGAAAAATGGAAATGGAGAAAATTTTAACCTTTTTCCTTCATCTGTTTGGATGATTATTTTGTATAAAATTATGATCATCAGTCCTTCACTCCATGATGGAATGCTTTCAAGCATCTACAACCTGTAATTTTATTTACATTAATAAAATTACAATTTTTCCTTGGGAAAAAAGTAGTAGAAATCATGACCCAAATGGCGGATAGTATATTTGGGTAATGTGGTTGAATTTATGTTGCTAATAGACCAATAAGAGAGCCCACCATGGAAATTAGTTTAGGCGGGATGGCATATCACCTCGAAAAGAAATAAGGACATTAAATTTCCTATCCCAGTGAATTGTGCCCATCCTCTTCTCTTTAGGCAAGACAATTTTAGATTCTTAAGCTTGAAGAAGAACAAGAAAAGGCTAAAGCAACCCACTTCCATCATGAACAATTAGTTAAAGCCTCTTTTGATACAAACTCTTATAGTCAAAATGCTTTTGAAGTAGGTGACTTGGTTTTAAAATGGTATAAATCACATGAGGAAAAAGGTAAACATACCAAATTCCAAAGACTATGCTTGGCCCTTTTCAAATCATTGAGAGAATTGGTCAACCAAAATTTCTTTTACAAGACTTGTCAGGTAAGATAAATTCTTTGCCAATTAATGGGAAAATATTGAAAAAATACCTTTTCTAAAAGATAGCCTCTTCCAATTTTTTCTCATATTGCATTTGCGTTTCTTAGGAAAATAAAGGTTAAGTAGTATTTACTTTTGGCTTTTCAAAATAAAATCTTTGGTAACATTTATGGTCTTTTTCTTCTATAAGTAAGTAAAGGTTAAAAGAAATAATTAGTACATTTGAGTACCAAAAGTAAACATAATTTCTTTGGAAAAACTTGATCTTGTTGAAAACATTTGTTCTATGAACAAACTCTTATCTTTATAAAGTATGAATGTTTTGTTATCTATCAAGAAAAGAATCTTTAACCTAGTAAATACTTTCTACATATCAGTATCTTAAAACTCTATCATTATCATCTAAAACTCTTAAAAGAGACAATGATTCACCCCATCTGATAAAATTATCCTTTTTCAGAGTGTAATTCTAAAATATATGAAACATAGAAGATAAAAAGTCTCATTACGAGCTTGTTTACCATGATCATAGGGAAATAATTAAACTGGTATTATCAAAATTGCATATCAAAATAGGGTAATAAGCCAATGATCTCATTGTTCGGAAGACGAGAGGTCTCATCAAGAGCCAGCTTATTCAGTTTAGTTACAACCATTGAATGGCATTGTCATTATTAGGTCACCAAGCCTAGACAATGTCTTTTAAGAAACCTAAAAGAAAAAAATTCTATTAAAAAGTAAAAGAAGGACAAGATCCAAGTGAGATCCAAAGGAAGTGAATATCATTTTGAGTTTCAAAAATTTCTTCAGATGGGACAATGAATCATTATTGGTTGATAGATAACCTTGTCAAGGCTATAAACACATGCTGGCAACAGAGGCTATATCTGTGATAAATGAGTAAACACCAAAAAAAATTGATCTCTAGAAGACACCTACTATATCACTTTAAATCTTATTATTGGTTGGCACAAACATTTGTATTTTTATCACTACAAGAGTAAAGTAGTTGAATTAATAGATTGAGTAAGTGATTATGATTCTAGAGAAATGTTGCTCACTTTATAACTCATGTAATTCTTATTCCTATAACCCTAATTACTTTAAAAGTTTTAGGAATTTCATAAAACTACTCATATATAACTGGTTCTCCTAAGTGAATTGCCAATTGTTGTGCTGTGAAACAACCCCCCCATTTATATATAGAAATAGCTGATGTTAAAAATATAAATGGGGACCCTTTTTAATTTTTTTAGTCATAGAATAATAAAACCTAACTCTAAGAAATTGCCTCAAAAAAATGTTAAAACAACCTAAAGATATGATTTTCATCGCAAATCGCAAATCGTGTTTTTTTTTTTCATGTAATGAACATAAACCACCTTTAAGAAATTGTGATGTGTGATCAAACCTCCCGCTATGATATCCAGATTAAACAACTTGCGAACTTGCAATCACATTTCACAGAAATCACAAGTAATTAAGCCTTTCCACTATGAATTTCATTAACGATTTGCAAAGTGCGATATTGCGATATCACAATTGCATTTTCGCCTTACAAGAACGAAACACTACATTACATCATTTTAAAGATTCTGATGTTCAAATAGAGTGGTAAGAATGTGTGTTAAATGTGTTTGAATATAATAATGGATGATTTGATAGGTTAATAAATGTTTAACGACCTAAGGAGAGGTAATGATTTTCCAAGTTATGGGCAGTTAACATTGGATATCTCATCCAAACCTTTCCCATGATCCAAAGTCATTTGAAAAAATCTTTTAGTCTTAATTCCCCAATACCATCTGCGTTAATATATCTTGTCCATTTCAAGCAAGCTACAAATGACATGTCATTAAGGAAGGTGATGCAGAAATAGAAGAAACAAAGAATTGCAGAATCCGAGTTTATAGAAATGGCTCCTATATTCTCTGATACGGTCTGTAGCACTGACAGGGGAACAACAGCCTGGGAGGTCCTATACAACAGGCTCGAGGATGGGCATCCCAAGGTTACTGTCACAAAAGCAACAACTGATTCAACAAGACCTTCAGGACTCCAATTCAAGGATGCCGCATGTTATTTCCTTCATACACGGATATGATCAAGTGGGTGGTGGAAAACCTCACAGTTGAAGATAGGAAATTCAGGAATTCGCGAATGGAACTCATGGGGTGATTTCAACCAAAGGACATGAAACAAAGGTACCATATACCTGACCCTCAGGATATATATGATACCACATACGTGGCCAACTTTGCAAAGAAGAACCAAGAGCCCATCAAGGTGATTCAAGGATGGAGAGTGTTGGAGAGCAAATCAAATTTGAGAAAAAGGGTATGTATGTTATAGCTTCTTTGGAAAACCCCTAAAACTATGTAGTTGCTATGTTATGTAGACTATATGGATTACCCAGTAATGCTAAGTTTTCCATAGAATGGATTCCTCTGATTGATGCATGTGTTAATTCCCATATTATGAATTGGGCCACCATCTTATCTCATAACCTAGCCACCATCATTACCGAATATCGACACAAGAGATACTCATCTCTAGAGAGCCTTCCTCCTTTCTATTTCAGTGCCTACATTATGGATGCCATCTATTTTTGTACTGAATTTCCAATAATGGGTTGGAAATGGACTTTACAGGATCCCTACCCTATCCATCTAAATCACAGGAAATATGGGAATCCCATTACATACCCCATTTCTATAAAATATGTCATGTGGTTATTTTGTCACTGCATCAACTAATTTTTAATAGGAAAGCCCCCAGGTTTTCCCAAGAAGCTGCTACGGGCCTTCTGGCTGTCGGAAAATATTTTGTTGAAGAATGATTCACCTTTGTTAAGGTTTTGGTAGCACAACAAACCCACATGTCCTCCCCTTATATATTTCTGAAAAATTGTTCACAAGGGAAATCTCCTACTAGACCGTCGGAAATGGCCTGAACAAAGTTCTCAAAGAAAGTAAGAAATTTTAATGGCCACCTTTTTCCTATCAATTATGGTTCCTTTTCTTTGGAAAATTTTAATCATGCAATAAAGGAATCAGTAAGCATTGTCATGTGGAAAGAGTTATTTTTGCTGACAAAACTAACCTCCCTAGGAGTCTAAGACTCTCTAGTGACAAACAAGACAATTAAGAGCAATCCTTCTCTGAACATGCATTATCCTATGAGAAACCAAGTGTTTTTCGATCCTACCTGAAGTCCAACGCTCGTTGTAGCAGTCTAGCCTCGCCGATCCAGATGAGCTCCTCCTTCACTTCGAAACCTGCATACACTAACAATCAAACGATTACATA